>PVJI01000579.1:0-245135 GCA_004026765.1 Micronycteris hirsuta
CAGAAAGTGGTGTCCTGAGAGCCAAGGGAGGCTCTCATGGAGGGAAGGGGTGATCAGGTGCCACTGACCATCTCCCCTGAGCCCTCACTTTTGTCACTTAGATCACAGATGTTCACAGACAGCCCATGGCTTTGGGTGTCCCTCCTTCTCCTCGTCAGTCATCACACTTCACCTTTTTTCCTTTCCCTTTCTTCCTCAATACCGACTCAGATACTACCATCTATAGAAATGTATCTTCTTATACCAAGGTTCCTCATGATGCTTCCCATTTTGCTTTTGGGTCACTTTAGGACTAACTCCAGACCATCTTCAAAGGGACAAGAAAGGAGTTGATGTCAAAGAAGAAACATTCCTCTTAAGCCTCTCCTCTTGTTCCACCTCCCACTGCTGCCACAGCGCCAGCATTCCTGGTCCTGTCCTTATTCCTCAACCTCTACCACCTCCCACAAATCCCAGCCTGCTTAGTTCTTCCATTTAATGCTATCCTGGCTACTATTTACTAATCCTTTATTATATGCCAGAAAACAGAATATCTGTCTTCATTCTTTATCCTTGTTCCAGATCATCTGACTTGGGTGTTTCCTCTAAATTGGCATCTGCTCTCTGCACCCTCAGAGCTCAGTCCATTGCAGCACCCACTCTTCCCACCTCTGCAATAGTTGGTGGGAGAGCCTGGGGTCACCAGCAAAGGCAGATATGTATTTTATACAGGAAATTCTCCATGTTTGGTTATTAATCCCTGGGGTCAATTATAGGTCACATGGATTTTTTACTGAGGTTTTCTGGACCCACCACATCATATTAATGTTGTTTCTATGAGAAAATATATCGCAAGTTTTTAATAAGCAATTTACTTACTAATGGAGTTTCAGAATATAATTTATTTACATTTGAGGAATTGCTTTGTGTATTTTTAGCCATCTGGCCATATTTTGTATCTATTCTATGTACATAGATATAGTATACATGCTTAGATATACTCTACAGTAGATATAACTACTAATGATAAATCTAACATGATTCAGATAATCATTTTCTGAAATATGAAAACTAGAAATTTTTGTTAAAATAATTTTAGATTACTTTTAGTTTTATTTAATTATAATTTATTAAATCATAGGACATTTAATTTTTGCTTTTGACTAAGTCCCTAGTTTCTCTTTCTAAATTTATGAATTCAAAAGTAAGTTCCATTGCAGAAAAAATGGCATATAGGAATAAGACATTTTTAAGTTAAATACATCCTAAAATACTTTCTATAATAAAATAATTTTTAAATTAATGTTTTATATGTTAATGTTATATATTATAAAACTAAATTAGTTATGATGAGTGTAAATTTGGATATTTTAAGGGGAAACATAACTTACATGGCAAAATCAATATGCTTGATTCTGATTTTTAAAATATGGAGACTATAGGGTCAAGTACCATCTATCGATATATACATTTTAAAGCACATTCCTATCTGTTATCTCATCTTCACTGCACAATAACCCCAGGAGGAGGGCTGATATTATGATCCCTACCTTTTAGATGAAGACATAATGGCTCAGGAAGGTCACTTAAGGTCTGGGTGCTAGTGAGAAATGTGTGACCTTGTCATTCTGACTCCAAGTCCAGGTCTCTTTGCACTGCCCTGCACTGTCTTACATTTTCTGAGGTAAATTGTCTGTAAGCTATATCCCTGGAGTTGTAGAATGCAGCATAGGTTTCAGTAACGTGTTTAGCTTTCATTTTGGCTTACTGGACACCCACAGAGCTGATTTAAGCCTTCAACGCCAAAATCAATGAGCCACTTGGTGTTTGGAGTAGATCTGTGCAGGGCTGAGCAAGAGAAGAAACTGGCATCATCATGCTTTGTATTTTCAAAATATTTTAAACACTTAAAGGCAGGGCTTTTCTTTTATAATCCAACATGACAATATGGTGCTCTGGTGAGGAATATGCACTAGCACTTCTAGATAGTTAATCACATCAAGGAAGTTTCTCACACACCGTGGAGACTAGGAGGACATGGACGATCGTGACTTCCAGGCCCTTGGAAGGTTGTGTCAGTGTTGGGGAAGGAACCACCTGAATTACTTCCTCCCTGCTCCAGGGTTGCGGCTGTTGATGATTAAGAGGTGAAACAATTACTTCACATGTCTTACTGTCTAATTTGGGTATAGGGAAAAAAAATAGAAAAATTTGCTCTCTCTTTTCCTTTCTCATACCACTTTTTTATCATGGGCCAAAAGGCAGAGAATAAGTGAAATGTGGTGCTTTCAAAATGTTTTGAGGTAAATAGGTCTGAAAAGATAGATTGTATAACCAATTATTGACTTAAAGATGGCAGTTCTTTTAAGGGTGTTTAGCTCTAGGGATGAAAGGACGTTTTTGGCTTTTGTGTGATAAGGCTTAATTACCTTGAATTTAAAAAACAATAAAAGAAACTTTTAAAAATTATTATTATTCACTCTCAAAGAATGCAAAGAAGATATATTTCCTGAACTTAGAAAAACAGTAAAGCCTTGTTGCGGAAGAACAGTGTACCCCCCTCCATCAGAGTGGACTGTTTCTGTGTGACCCCCAGGACAGCCAGGTGAGGTAAGGTGCATGCCTGGACCTCCCAGGTATGTGCTCCCCTTCCAGGAGAGATGCAGGAGGCTGCAGCTATTCATGCGAGCTTGAAGTTGATTTACTTAATGTCTTCACTGTGAGTTTTTTTATGAAATCGAACAGAAATATAGTGACGGGGAGAAATACTCACTTCCCAATGAAGCATACATGTTTTTTGCTAGCGCCCTAAAGTTTTTCAGATAACTAGAAAGGTTTTTTTAGGGGGCGGTAGGGGAGGGGGGTCAGGCGACATTTTAGAAAATATTACACTTCAATTTTTTTGTGGAAAAAAAGTAATATTTCAGGTGGTTTACTAACATAACCTAGAATAAAACTTATAATAGTCATATCCTATTTTGACCATATTAACATATTGTTATACAGACTAATAATAATTAGAAAGTAAAAATTAGTAACTGCTAATGTATGTTTGGCTTTTTTCTATCTTTTGCTTTAAATGCAGAGTTTTTTAATATGTACAGGTGTAAAGCAGTATTTACCATGGGAATACTTGCATATTATAGGCACTCATTTCCATTTGGGTTTAATTTAACTTCTGTTGGTTATTTTGTTTGCTGACATTCTAAAAATGGATTTACTCAGACAAACCCAAAATGTACATGGATTTGCTTGATTTTATTATATTGACTGTTTTAACTCAAAATTAGAGAAAGTAGTATCATTGTTAGTCAGTTAATATCAAAAAGCTGAATTCTTCATTTTGACCTATAATATGGCAACTAACAGACACCAAAGAACTTAAAAATGCTAAAAATAATGAGTGTAAGGAATTGAAATATTGGGTTTGCTTTTAATAACCCTCTTATAATGTGAGTACACATTAGGTCAGACCCTTGAAACTGTCCAACTAGACCTAGACTTTCATTGTTCCCTGAGTCCCACTTTGGGGGAAACAACAATGAATACAACTGGAATTGTAAAATCATGAACAAATTGAGTTTTAAAAATAATTACAATTTGTATCACATGTTGAAGTAGTTATTTCTATTTTCCCCTGTATTTCAAGTAAAATAGTAAGAATTTGAAAACTCTGACATTACAAGGTGGTCGTGATCTATGAAACTTATGTTTACCTTTCATCCCTTTTTTCCATGCTCAGTAATTAAAAATGGCTATGGGCATTTTTTATCCACTGAGATTTACCAACTGCTATAGCTTTCAACATTTATAGAAGGATTTCTACACCTGCTTTTTTTTAATGAAATTACCAAATATCAGAGCAGCTTGAAGTGTTTTCTTAAAAAAAAAACACAATAAGTTTACCTCTAGGCCTCTGGTTTTCAGCAGATAGAAAGCGCTATCATTAGCCTACCATCCATTTTAATTTGAAATCCTAAGAACAAAAGTCATTAATAAGTCCTTTGTCATGGATTTTAAAAAAGAAGATGCCTTTTTAGTATTTGTATGTCATCATGCCAGGCCTAGAAAATTAAGCTAATTTATTATTTAAAACACTGGTGGGATTCCTAATTGCATTCATCATTAGATATGACATGTTTAGAACTGAGAACCATATCCAGTGAGAATTTTCCAGTTTGAATTTTGAAATAAAAATATTTTTCAAGAGATCCCTAGCTATTGCCTGTTACCATGGCAACAGTCCTATTTGTCTGAGAGCTCTGTCCGCTGCCAATGAGAGAGCGAGCAACGTCAACTAAACATACGAGTACATCAAAGACAAATTCATATGCTCAATCTGATCAGCTCAATTAATGGAAGAACAGAAGCTGAAGGGGGTTAAAAGAGGGCACCCATTCAGGATAGACGGAGCCCCTTTTAGCAGAATATACACGCCGGCCTTTTGGGGGAGGAATTTAGCACACTGTCAAAAACATTATCAGAAAAAGAAAGTACTAGGCCTCCTACACCTAACAGATATGAAGCTGTCAGACAAAGAATAGCACTATTCATTAAATGACACTTATTTTCTCCCACTTTACAAGAATACAGCGAACAAAACAAGCAGGGGAGCAGCTGAGAAAGACACTTTTTTCTTTAGCTAGTGATGACAGACATGCAGCAATTATGGTGATAACTAAGGAATACTAAACAAGAAGCCAGCCTCCATTCTGTTTATCACCTTAAATTTTATGTTACTAAATTTGCATGTATCTCCTGTTTTTGTTTTATTATTGATGTCTAGGATAAATTAAATGCCTTTGTTTTTAGCATGGTGCCTTGAGTTTAGTGTAGCATACCTCTAAACTCTGTGAATTCTCTCACTCTATTTTTGTTAAATGGCCATATTGAGTCGAGATGCTTTCAAAGTAAGACATTTCCACAGCACAACAAAATGGCTATTATCAATGAAAGGTGTATGTGAGGATTGGGAGGCTGTGTTCATTTGCATTAAGGGAATTATTTGCGCACATATTTTTAAAGAGATAGAGTTAAAGTTATATTAATTGCCGTCTATGCTTTTACACTGCAGTAAACATGGCGATATGTGTTACGGTATATGTATGTTTACTACACTTCATTTTCTTCCGAAGAAGTTGTAGTGGTAGGTGTAGAAACTAGGGTTTGTAACAGGTACAAGCAAGAAGGAGTTCCTGCGAGATTGCTGCCTTTTAAGAATCTTATGCTTAAACCATGATGGTCTGATTTAAGGCCCATTATCAATAGTCTGCTACTTATATCTGCATGATCGTGGGCTGATTGATACTGACTTTGTAGCCCTGTGCTCCATAATGTGCTGTCAGGAAATGCTGACAGAAGCAATGAAAGAACAATAAATGTGGGGCAGCCGTAATGTAAAGGTCCAGCCAGGCTGTATGAAAACTGATAGCTGGGATATTGGCTCCTATGTTACCGCATACACCAGTCCCGTGGAGAATTTAGCTGGTGAGTGAATTAAAATGGTCTCCTGATACCCAGAAGGGAGGGAAAAAAAGATATTCATTTAAGGAACTTGCCGACTTTGCCAAAACATTGCTTTATAAAAACAGAGCCAAGATTTAAAAAAAAAAAAAATCTCTTACTCAAAAATCTAGGCATGTCTGACACATCCGAGAAACTATTTCTTAAAAATCAATATACACAAAAAAGCACTGTATCTACTTTTTATGATACTTAATCCATTTGTATATAATTACAAAAGAAGGCATTTTATTAGAATTCCTATTTTAAATGTAAGGCACTTTATCCTATTTGTAAGAATTCTTGATCTTAAACTTCATGCATGAATATAGCTTGCATTTTGTCAGTGTGTGGTTTTAACAAATAATTAGCATAAGTGAATTTATTAAGCCATAAAATTTACTCTCATCTTCCTATTCTTAAAATGTAGCTTTGAATGAAGTTAGAGTCATGCTTTTTCTTGCTTACATATTATTTTATAGTTAACGTCTGCTTTCTTAAGCATCACTTAATGATTCTTAGTATTTAAAGGTATAGTTGACATTTCAAGATTGATGTTTCGAGTGAAGTAGAATCCTAATACATTGTAACAAGTCATTTTTTCAAAAGTAAAATCATCATTTATTATATTTTTAAAAATAAACATAGACTCTAATATGTGACCTTAATTTTTCTTCCTTTGATTAGAGAATGTAATTATATATTTTCAATGGTAAATCTTTTCAGGTATGTGTTGGGGTGAATTAAGGTCAAATCTGCATTAATAATTTTGACTTATTTCCTTCAAGAAGAAAAGTAAAAGGTATTCTTCTTTACAAAGTTATCTAAAATGTTTTGGGGAACCTGGAGAATCTAATTTGACTTAAATGAGGGGGGTGCAAATAATTCGCATAAGTGAATTTAATTTTTGATTCAAACCTTTTTATGGCATTAACTTGCCACATTTAAAATGGCATTTAAACACAAATTTTTTGAATGACAAGAATTTATTCCAGCAAGATTCAAAAGATGCTATCTTCTGAGAGTACTCAAAGAATATTCTAAGCAGATCATTGACAAAACATGCCTACGACAGACTGTGACTGTATACATTCGAGAGAGTGACTCTTTTATACCAAATTATTGACATAATAGATTGAGTCATCATTACTGTCTGATATGCAAAGGCCTGGTTTAGAACTCTTCTGTGGATCCTCTTTAGCACGCAAAATATTGACACAATAGACGATAATGGCTCCTTTGGAACCATTAGGGTCCATCATGTCAGGGCCTGCTCAGACATCTCTAAGCAGGTAGCACACAGGCTCCTGACATGCTAGATCATAACAAGTCCAAAGGAATCATTACCGTTCCTTAGATTACACCATACTTGGGAATTTCATAGTGTATTAAAATTAGAGCACATTATCACCAATGTGAATATTAAATAATTTATTAATTATATTCTATTAGTAATACACATTTGATACAGATAGGCACACGCCACGTATATTATAATTTACATAAATGAACCAGATCGCATGCAGTTATGTACACTTTTCCCTGTCTAGGAACTTAAGAAGTTCACACTGGTTGTTATGAATATTCATAAAAAGCAATTCATTCTCAGCCTTATACCTTTTATGCCAAGAGTCAGCCTCGAGCAAATTTTATCGTCCCCAGCCTAGACCTTTGAAAGCAGATAGGCCTAATGGAGAGAGTGACAGAGCCTGAGTGACGCAGCCCCTGACAGGCGGGCGCTCTGGTGGGCACCCATGTAATTAGATCTTTTGTGTGGTCTGGTTAGCTAAGGCAGAACTTGATGTTTTACTAACAAAATCCTTTAAAAAGAAACCACATCCCCCCAAAGTTTAGGGTTTTGCCAAGTAAAGAAATGAAAATAAAAATATGCAAATAAAAAGTCCCTGGTAGTTTTGGATGCTTTGTATTATCTGCCGTGTAAAAGATGAAGTGAGTCATGTTGGACTGGCTCGCAAGGAAAGCGTTGTGCCTTTTCTTTTCATGTGAATAGTTTTTATTGTGTTGAGATTAGAGACAAATAGAAATTATATTATACAATGTGGCAAGCCATTAGCTTTCATAAAAAGAAATTTTACCTGCAGTGAAAAGCTTTTGATCTTGAAGACTTTCTAAAGAGCTTTTTAAGTTTGATTTTTGGTGGTGTTAGTTTGTTATTTGGTGTAAGTGCCGGCATCAGTGTGTAGAAATTATATCAGGTAGTTTCACCATTTGCATGGCAGTGTGTCGCATTTAAAGAATGTCCTTTTGGTATTTTCATTAAAATGTAAATTCAGTTTATTCTCTAAAGCTTTAATGAATATAAGTCCTAATCAGATCTTATATAAGAAAAATAGTTTTCTTATTTTTATTAGCCACAGAGTCTTTTCCCATGGTTTTTGCTTTTTTCAGGTTCCAAGCAACATCATAAGCCCCAAAACAAACAAACAAAGCAATTGCTTTGAACTTACAAACTCATTTTGAGACAGAAAATTTATTTTTCCCTTTTCTTTAGCACTCTCAGAGAATTGGAGTAGACCAATGCACATGTCGTTCCTGAAAAAAATGCAATGGCATAAACCTATTGCACACTGGAGGTCACCCTTGCTATTTACAAATTTCCTACACTTTTACAAAACAAAAATAGATACTGCATGATTTTAATATGCACCACAGTTTTCATGATATTTTGATATAAATACATGGATGTTATGTGTCTTCCATCTATAGTTAGTCATATTAAGTGCAATTAAGGAACCCATTATAAAAATCTTATGGTTGTCTGATTTTCCTGATGAAATAAGCAAATGACAAGAAGCTTTTCAAAACAAAACTAGAAGGTTTTATTACATATGATATGTAATGGATTTTGAAAATCTTTCCAAATTGTTATAACAGAATTCTGGAGTAGAGTTCATATGCATTTTTTATTCAATAATTTGTGAGATTTTTTAACCACATCATTTCTGGAGATAACTTTACCCTAGTTAATGCTTACTGCTTGTTGATAAGAAAAATTACTTCTGTAGTCATTTTATTTTTGCATAGTTTATTGTGTATGCTAAATAGTTGATCATGTTCTACAGTTTTCCCACCATGTTACTTTTACCTTTTTATGTCCATTCAAAATAACAATAAAAGCATATTATTTGACTGTGAATAAAAATATATTGCTTTAAAATATACTTAGAAGCAAGAACATGTATAAAAATATTTATTAAACTCAATAAGCTCTCTGGTTTTTGCAAATATCTCAATAACAAAAGATGAGGAAAATAAACATTTTGTCTGCATCTTGAAACCATTCACAATAGGAGTCTAAGATAGATTGGGAAATGTCTGATTCCATTTCAGTGAGAATTTTCTGAAAATGTAAGGGCTCATCATCTGGGAGCTGCAACAAGCAAAGTTTTTAAAGTTTACAGAGGAAAAAAAAGTACATTTTATCAATTTTTTTCCTTAAGATGGAATAGGAATACCTTGAATTTTTCCTGATGAAGATTACCTCAGCATACATAGCCAGTTCTCTTTCTCAGTTATTTTATAGCACTTTTTAATCTTTCATGAAAAGGATTCTTATATCCAGTTCCATAAATGTTTAACACAATATGTCAATTATCTGGCACAAGTGTCAGAGGTCAGAAGTGAGTTAAAATATGGGAAGATGTCTTTAACAGATATGAGGAGGTAGGATCAAGGGAGCAGAGGGCGCACCATCACGTTCCCTCCTCAAAGCCTGAAGACATCCAGGGCTGTTTGTCCACTAACAGCAACCCGAGCCTTCTCTGCTGCTTATAGCATGGGAGGCCTCCTCGCTCTCCGTGCCTCTCCTTACTCAGAGTTCATTGGAAGGAATTGATGAACCATACCTCAAGCTCCAGACGGTTGATTTTTACAAAGAGAAATAACTGCATAGCATCTCCTTTTTTCAACTTCCTTTCTGAGACACTGCCAATGTGTATCCTATGTCTCAAATCCCCCGTTTTTAATCCAGTCATCCCATCCATTGTGGAAGGTTCAAAGCCAAGTGTCTCCGTGAAACCTTTCCCAGACACTCTTGCACTGTGACCGTCTCTCTCGCACAGACCCTAGAGCAGAGTGTCCCACTCATTTTGGGTTTGATGCCTGCATCTTTAGGTTTCTATTTAACCAGAAACTGTGTGTTTGTTTCATGCTACCAGTGAGTTTGTATGCCCAGTTGCAGCAAGCACTGTGTCTCTTATCCTATAATCTTCACTGCCCTGAGCAGAATGCTGGGCACTGAACAGCTGGAAGTAATCTCTTCCGCCTCTGACTCTCATAGCACTTCCTTTGCACTACTTCTGTGACCCTTATCACTTCACACTTTGTGTTACAGTTATTTAAGAATGTGTTTTACCTCCTCAGTTAAAATAGAAAGTCCTTGGGAGCAGAACTATGTTTTATGCATCTTTATATCCCACACTATCATCTCCAAAGCAAACACATTTAGAATCACATTTTCAATTAAAATTTTCAGCATCTTAACTAGAATTTATTGAATACCTTTGTGCAGAGCACCGTGCTAATTGCTGAGGATGATACAACATAAAGCATTATTGTTTATTCCCCAAAGGAGCCTAAGGAACATGGTGAGAGACGAGTGAACGTGAAAAATACAAAAACGTGACCAGAGCAGAGTGAATGGAGAGAGCACTGAGTGGGGACTAAGAATGAAAGTGACCAGTTTCAAACTTTCTGTTGGATATTTGGTGATGTGGTGTATGTTGCCTTTCAATCCAATTCCAGTGACATGGTCTATAGCAAAGACTCTCTCTGTGGGGAACAGAGAGAAGCCTAAATGGAAAAGATTTTCATGCAACCCCATCCCACCAAAAAAAGCAATGGCCAAAGGCCTCTTAAGCTTGAGTACCTGAAAGAAACTATCTCAGGCCAAACTGAAGGAAACATTTTGCACGAAGCCAGCTCTCACATACTTGTTGAATGAGCGAATGAAGACAGGTGCTCACTGTGATATTTGCTGACTAAATAAATAAATAAGTAACCCCATCTTGAAACACAAGCATTCTTTGTATTCATCAGGGAACTTTATGCTGTAAATATTATCATAATAAATTTTATTTCCTTCTGGAAATTTACTAACTTCCCTTTACTTTAGTCCAGTAAACTGAGTGGCTGCTTCATCTTTTATACCACTACTAGATTCAAAGTTACTTGAAGAAGAGGTTGCAGCTAATTGTTCTGTCTCACACAACTGTCTAACTTCTCATTTAAATTAGTTTTAGAACAGAAAAAATAATTTCACGTGTGACAGACATAAAGCACTGTGTTAGATACCAAGGGGTCATGGAGTGACTGCCCCTCCAGTACCTGAGGTCAGAGTATCTTGCCCTTAGCAGACACACTTGATAAGTGTTTGTTCAATTTAATTTTATTTTACCATGAGTAGCACCCGAATCTGCCTGTGTTGCAGTGAGGCTGAAAGATTTAGTGTAGAAAATCCCTTTAAAATCTCCATTCACTCTCCCATGAAATGATTAAGCTCCTGCTTATCCACAATGGAAAGACCCATACTCTTTGATCTTGTAGCTGTTTTACTCTACCACCAGTGATTTGATTCTTAGTAGACTACTAAAGAAGTGACTCTGTAATACCAATCAATAAATATTTCCTGAAAGTGTGATTTCCAAAAAGTACTGAAGAAAATTAAAAAGATGGGGGGAAGGGGGAGGAGCAGGAGATTCTGCAGAAAAAAAATTTAAAGTAATGAAAATATAATGTATTGTTTATGGAGACCCAAATGACAGAGGATTCTGAGGATCCTGTAGAATGAAGTCTCTCATTTTGGTAGGGGAAAGAGTGTAGTGCAGAAAGAAGTGGAACTTTGAGGAATTTTGAGGATGAAGTCTGGTTTGGGGGGCAAAGATTTCCAGGGTTTCCTGTTAGCATAAAGCAAATGATGTGAGCAAAAACTCACAGGCTGAAACGTTCATGACATTTGGGGAGACCAGGGGCAAACCTAGTGGGAGTACAAGAAAAGTAGGCTGGAAAGACAGGACCAGGTTGCAGTGTGATATAAGGCCCATTCCTTTTGTTCCTTGGGCTTTGGGGCACAGTCACAGGGTGAACAACTGTTTTGAAGTTTGAGTTTTAAAACCATGGCAGTTGAAGGAACACCATGTATTGGACTGGCAAGGGCAGATGAGTAAAGGGACCAGAATCTGGAGCCAAGACGAAAGTGAGGAGAAGAGACACTGTCAAGGCACAAGGAAGAACTAAGTTGGTTAAAAAATTCAATATGTTAAATGGAGTACTTCCCATACTTTTCTTCATTGTCTTAACCCATAGCCCCTTACACTTACCTCTGATTTATGAAAAGAAGGAAGATTTCAATTAAAGATTATTAGGGGTAAATAAAAGAATGCAGACTAGAGGTTTTTTAGAAGATTGACATGAAAAGATGTGAGTCACAAATTGTCGTATTAAATTCTTTTCCAATATCTTGAGGGAATGAGTAGCAAGTATTGGTATTAATCA
Source organism: Micronycteris hirsuta (assembly GCA_004026765.1). Classification (NCBI taxonomy): domain Eukaryota; kingdom Metazoa; phylum Chordata; class Mammalia; order Chiroptera; family Phyllostomidae; genus Micronycteris; species Micronycteris hirsuta. The sequence goes on from PVJI01000579.1 coordinate 11,995, forward strand.
GAGTGACCTACAGAAGTGGGGACAGGTACACACACCCGAGCCCAGTCCCTGAGGTGCCTAATCAGAATTCCCCGGGCATGAGGCCTGGGCATCTCTGTTGGTAATTATCTCTATGGATGATTTGGATGCATACTGCTGTTTGAAAACTAGGACTACATGTTCTTTCTATCATACTTTCTTCACTCGTCGTTATTGAGCCAATTAACTACCTGAACAAATTATGGAAAGGAATGATGGCTGCAATATTTATGTTTAAAGATTATATCACTACTGATAATGACATCTTGATAATTTCCATTTAATATCTCTATATCTTCTCAAAATGATGCAGTAAAGATCACGGAGAAGGAATGAGTTTCTAGTAGCTTTATTTTCAAGTTTAACTGCAGATAGAGTGAGTACAATGAATTTAATATTAAACCTTCCTACCTGGTCAGGATCCTTAACATGCTGTGAAAGTAAAATATTTCACATTTATCAAAAGTTCTATTGGGACATTTCCCTCATGTGAAAAAAATGCATGTTACCTCCATAACATTTTAATGTGGCTCTGGAATTTCCCAGACAGTCCATTGCACTAAATCATTTGGTTAATTCTTAAATGATGAGTGTATGTCAAAACTAAACGAACTCTTTTCCAATGCATTTAGTATCTTCTGAGTTCAGGATTTTGTAGTTATAGTTGTATACCTATTGGTATGGATGACTCTGGAAGGCAATAAAATGTAAATATATTCTTGATTTTGGGAATTATGACATAATCAATTTTCTAGGAAATAATCTCTCAATTGAATCTTATATTCCTCATTTTATCTCTAAATAAAACCAATCATATGGCCATAGATGTACTATATACAGTATTCAACTTGTTATCACTATTTTGCTTTATTAACTATTTAAGCTTTCCAGGGTCATCGGAGAGGTAGGGCACGGTTCATGGACAGGTAGTAATGTATGTAGTCTTCCAATAGGAATGAGGTGTCTAAAACAGCTTTTAAGTGTACTAAAATAATTTCCATTGTGACATGTTCTCTATCACTTATTTAAATTAAAAGTGATCGCAGAGTAAGATGTCAGTTTTGCTTCTGGCACTGTCTGAATATCTTAATATCTTTGGATCCTTCTATTGGTACTTGCATAATCACCTTTTAGATTCACAAATAAGTTACTGAATCTCTCTGTTGATCATCATGAAAACAAATTTTAATTGAGTTTGGCATGTCAAAACACTTTCTTGGGTTTTATGTTTGATGTACCATGCCACATTTACAATGAATAAAAAACTGCCTCCTTGCATATTTATTACATATTCTCAGTTAGTGAGATTTTGTTACACAAGCAGTTGCCTTATTATTTTTTACACCTGTACTTTGATATTACAGTGGTTCATTGTCAATCGACGTAATGCATCAGAAGTAGCACAGCTAATGAGCACACAGGTTGCCTTTAGTTCATTTTACATTGTGAAACCCTGCTGGGGAATAGGCTGTAAAAGTTGGGGGAGGGGTGCTGACATTTTATAAATGTCATATGTCAATCCTGCATAGTGGTGGCTGTGAAACACTGCGTTCAACGGTATCATAGTCATATGGCGGGCGGTTTTCACTAGCGGGCAATGAGATTTTTTTATTATTATTGTAGCCCTAATGAAAGGTGGGGGAGTGGAGCAAGGGAGGGTAGGGAGTTTCTGTTTTACAAGTTAACTGTAAGCCTTTTGGCCTGTGTGTGTGAATCAGGAAAGATTGGCTATTTTATTAATGTACATGAGTAGAGACAAAATTTGGGTTAATATAAAAAAAAAAGAGACATCAAAACTTAAATTTTACTTTTATATTGTTATACAACATTTTGATGTTAGAACAGCAGAAATTTACATATTTTCTAGTTCCATAAATTTAAACTGAAATTTGTATTGGAGGAGTAAACAGGCAGGGCATATTATTTAAACTTAGCCTTTATTTTAACGTATGTTTTTAAAACTTGTTGATTGTAGAAATATTAACAGGTAATTTAGTCCATTATTCCTCAGTGCATGAGGATTTGGAATTTTTAAATAAAGGAAATTACATTACTAATTGCAGGATAACACATGCATTTTTAATTTTATTGCTTTTAAAATTTTATTGACCCTCCCTGGTCTTGTGATAACTGTAGAATTATGAATTCACAGTATGATAGCAAAAGGTGAGTGGAATATTTTCAGTTCTGAAATGCCTTTCTTTTTAAGCTGGTTAATTTAATATTCAAATATAGTTACTTTAAAATTGGGAAATTTCTTTCCTTTGAGGCCAGTGGTGTGTGTGTGTGTGTGTGTGTGTGTGTGTGTGTGTGTGTGTGTAGTGTTGCCAGAGAGGTTCTCGAGTGGCCTGTTTTGGTCATTATCCAAATGAACAGAAAGCAGAGAGCCTAAAGGGGAGTGTGGGGCTGTGGCCTGGGGGCAGATAATGACAACACAGTTCAATGAGATGCAGCAAGTCTTCAGATCAACGAACGTTTCAATTAGAAATGTTGTTGACCCGGTCAGCATCTTCCAATGTTACCTCTTCTCAGGTTGACGTGAGTCTCCCCTTGTCCTGTTCCCTCTCTTCCCAGACTAACAACAGGAGCAACATTACTCTGCGCTCCTGTTATGCCTTACCAGCGCCAGGGACTAATCCACTCGTGGAACGGGGAGGTTGGCATCATTTTTTCCCCATTCAGAGCAATGACTGGTTCTGGTTTCATGTAACTCACAAACGGCAGAACCAGGAGTGTATTATGACTTTTGTAATTTCTATCCTAGTACTCTCTCTATCACACCAAGTATTTGCCCTGTTTGTATATCCAGGTTTCTTCCCTCACAATAGATTGTTATGTAAACGTAATAGTTCACAACCTGAAGCAGAGGTGAGGTTCCTTAAGTATCTCCTAGGCCAAACAGGTGTGCATCATGTGGGCCCTGTTTTCTGAGTGTGATCTAATTTTGACTGCAGTATTTAATGACTGTCATTCAAAGAATATGGTGAGAAATCAATTGCTTTCTAAAATCATGATATCAGGATACAACCTTTCTAATGACACTCTTTGCAGTCAGTCTCAACCTGGTGACTGAAGTGTGTGGCACACCTTGGGAACTGCTGTCCAGTTTCATTTACCATGGACACGCTAGGTAGGGGTGGAGGGGAGCCTGGCCATGGACAGATCACTGCAGCTTTTCCCCTTCCTTCTGTTGTCCACTGAATGCTTCTAATAACCACATTATAGGGGTGAGACTAGTGGAAAGGACAATGGGAATGATTTGTTTTGGTTGTGCTAACTCTGCTAACTTACCAAATTTGAACGCCGTTACTTTATAGGAGCCCAGTTCTCCTTTATACTGTAACAAATATATATTTCCAATTTTTAAAATGTCCCACTTCAAAATTTAAAATTAACCTTTTGTGAAATTTTTACTTAAAAGACCATTTTGGGGGAAATTGTAGTATCATATTTACTAATAAATGCTGGTATTAATGCTAGAAACATTTCAGTTTATTTTTTAAGGAGGAAGTAGTTTGTTTTTCACTGCAATTTAAAATTATTTTTAACATATGAACTGATTTTATTGACTAAATATAATAATATATTTTTAAGTAAATATATATTTGTAATTTTTTTTGCTGAATTTGGGGTTTAGGATTCCTAATCTGGTATTATAAATTTAGGATTATATGATATTTTGGAGATACAGTTGGGAAAAGTTTTGAGATATGTTCTAACTTGAGAAGATTTAGAAAATTCTTAATTTTCAACCCAACAGGCTATTTCTGTTCAAACGAAATAGAAACTGCAAGGACCTAGAGTTTTTGCGTGGTGAAAGTTAGGCCTCCGTTGTTATGTTGTTATTGCGTTGTCTTCTTAGTAAGTGTTTATGCACGCACTTGTGTATTAGTTGAATTTAGTAGTTTTAACTTGTCTGTCATTGAAATTCTTCATGTGAATGTCTTCTTTTCAGAAGCTAAATAATTTTAGTTTTATTTTTAAATGTAGTCATTACCTGACAGAGCTTGTTGCTCTTTCATCATCTGAAAATAATTATAAGTTTCATCTTCTTTAAATGAAGGAGGCAACAATTTGAAAATATCTTTTCTCGTAAATGCTGAAAATAAGAACTTTTTTGGCAGTGTTATTATAAATAATCTGCCTAAATTATTAACTATAAATACGTTGTTAGAGATTTGCCAAGAGTAGACAACCCATTACTTTTTTTGTTTAAAACTATCCAGTTCTATTGTTGGGTAAGACAATTTATTCATACAATCATATAAAAATCATATTTAATAAAGAACAATCCAAGGAAAAGAGAAAAAAATGTCTTTATCCACAAGCAACCAGATGAGAAATGGATTTTTATTCAGTCAGATCCTTTTAGTCAATGAAACAGCATTTTCATGCATATTGCACTCAAGTGATAATTAATATAGTCTAATCCAAGACATGATGCCGGAATTGATGGACTGTCATCAGGGCCCCGTGTTAAAATCAAACCTTGACAGAGGTTTAACACCCTGGAACAGGTCATCATACGATAATACTCTTTGCCTCTCAGTATTTGTCTTCAACCAAGCAAAGTATTACAAGATGGGGTAAGAAAAAAAAAAGGGAAATAATTACAAATGAAGAGTGACGCGGGCTGTGAATAGAACATATGTTAGGCTAGGCAGAGGCATCAGTGAATTATATCATTTCATGATGAAGCGGCACTGGGGCTGAACGGGCCTATTTTAAACCTTGATGTATTTTATCTCTACTGTATTTGGACTGTCATCTTTAGAGAAAGACTTGGTGTAATTGAGAGTCAACTCCAATCTGCATGACTCGTGCATGAAGTGGGGGCCAGATGAGCACTGCTATGGAGGCTCAGGAAGCTACTAATAAGATAAAATGAACAAACACCTTTTATCCCTTACAGTTACGAAAGCATTCGGTGAAATGCAGTGTTCAGAGTTATGGCGTACAGATGCCATTCGTATTACAAAGTTTGGCAACTGCTCTAATCATTAAGATCTATAAGGAAACGAGCTAATTTTACTGCTCATTTTAGGAGAGATAGAATCAAAACCTGGTTTATATTAGTCTTTCCTTGTGAAAAGCTATTAGATATAATCAGCACAATTTGGTCATAATGTGTTTTCATTATATTTGATTTCATTTGGCTATTTCCGTAAAATCTTTGCCATTTTTGCACTTATTAAGCTAAATACTCTAACACCCACTCACATGCCCCCTTCTTTCCTGAAATTCATCTTGATAAGTTCTGCCAGAAGAAATCACTCCATTCTCTGATTACCTCACAACTGTGGTCCCCATTTCGTAACGCTTTCTCCTTACCATGCATGTGCAAGTCTCATCACATCAGCTAGACTGTGAACTCCTCAAGAGTGCTAGCCATAGGTTCACACTGCATATCTACTGCAGTTCTAGGTATTCAGCAATGTTAGATGAGTAAATAGTTTTGGTCTGTGGGTATACATATATCACAAACAGATTATATCTATTAGATTTGGGAATAGGTAAGAATTCTCACATTCATCCCTTTCCAACTAATAAATCAAGATTGCATTGTTTAGTTTGGAAAAACTGTTAAATATCTATCTGCTACTAAGTTGGAGGCTGTGAAGCTAGGGATAAAATTGAGTATGAACAGTTACACCTACTATCTGTATAGAATTTACATTATTTTTCTTTCTATCCATAAATTATCCTCCCTACTTATGGGAAATTCACAGGAAATAACATTAACTATTCTTAGATTCCAAATGGAGAGGTTCACAAGTGGAATAGGCTGTGAAAAATTGTTAGTAATAAAGAGGGTCAGAAAAACTCTGTGACTCAGTAGTAGGTCTAGACAAGCCATATTTCCTATGCATTTCCTATCACCCACCATTAATTCTCTAGGAAAAGTAAAAACTGACCCATACAGATAACAAGTAAGTTTCAACTCTCTTCATGGCAGCTGAGTTCGTGGACCCAATTCATCAAAGTAGGGACTATTGATGTCTCTCTCTCTCAACTGTGCTGCCTTCCTTTACCCTCCTTCCTCTGTCCCCCTAGATTGGGCTACCTGCCAATTGTTTTCTTGTCCACCTATAAGAGAAAAGTATTGGAAGAATATTTAGCAAGATCTATAAGACATCATTGTAATTCTGTTTAGCCATGGCCTTTGATTCTCATCTTTTATAAAGGCAAATGCAAACAGATCTTACTGTTCTTTTCAGATTTTGGGAAGTTTTATATAAACTTTAATATGATTGATAAATTATTACTGTTTCCTGCTGTACTGTAGTGTATGCCTAGCAAGGTTACATGTTTGTGTTCGTTGCCCTTAAAATATAATTGAAATATATCAGCTACCATCTCATTTTAACAACTCCACAAATACCAAATATTTAATTTTCTTGAAATTCTGATATTCAGTAAATAGAATTGAAATAAATTAATGTATACAAGGTCAGTAATGGGACAATTGACTCTGATCAAATTACATGTTAAAAATATGTAAAACTTAGGAGCTATCTTAAGAAATACCTTATATAAAAACAAATAACTAAATTTTATCATTTTAATATGATTTAAACCAATGTTACATATATACACTTTACAAACGTGTTAAATTTTAATCTTCAGGGAGAAAGACTATATGTCCCTAAGTATGGCATTTTTATTTTAACACTTAAATTACTCTGATATATATATATAAAAAATATTATAATGCCCTTCTAATAAATGACTGCTTAGAATATTTTATTTGATAGTTATTGTATGTGACATATTATGGTACCGATCTTGTCACTTAAATTTTTTTATAATGCTGTTATTCATATGGAAAATATAACAGGAAGTCTCAGGGAAATTATATATATAAGAGTTTGCCCCCAATTGTCTATTTTATAATAATTTTGTCTAGATCAGTTGCCTATAAAAAATTAAAGTTCATTTTGTTTTAGGTATGTGCCTTCATTTTCCAAATGAGAATCAGGTACAATTGTTTGTAACAGCTCTAGTTAAGGAACTCAAGAGTGCTGATACCCTGTTCCTTATTCTAATACATTTCAAAAATAAATTCTCTCATTTTACTTAAGCTCCCCAAAGCCATTTAAACTTTCATGATTATCGTTAGCACCATATCTCTGCCTTTGGTGTTACACTTTTAAGTGTGAAAATAAAGTTCACATTATTAGAAATTGTTATATAGAATTTCAAATTATGAAGGAAAGTAGAATTTCCCTTAACAATTCAATGGATGTGAATTTGAGTAATATTATCTATAAACCTGAAACAAGAAAGATTTAGGTGTATGCACGTTAAATATGACAATGAGTCCATAGTTATCTAGCCTGTGCACAGTCCTTAGGAAATTGTATAGTTTAGCTTGTATGGAATTTGATGAATTAAATAGGAAAGAAAGGGAAATGCTTTTAAAACTGAATGGAAACAAAAAAATAGTGTTTTGCTTTATAGGTGATTGTGCAATATGCTGAAGAGAAAGTGTTCAGTTTATACCTAACTGCTTATTGCTCACTTACGCAGTGCAGTGTGGGGCTTACCTTACCCTGTTATATGCCCTCAAAAACAATAAAAAGGGAAAGGTTGGGTCATGCAGAATGTTTCTCTGTGGCGACACATTTTTTTCTATCTTCACAACTAACTGCCCTGCCAGCTGATTCTCCAGCTGCTCACATACAAGATGAACATATTCAAAGGACTCTCACTGTTGATAATTTCTGGAAGGAGGCATATCATTAGTTCAAAAATTAAAATACTCAAAAGAATCTGATTTTTGGCATCTCTGTAGATTCAGAACCCTCCTCACTTGTTTCTAATGCACAAGTGACAGGAACCTACGTAAATGAGATCAGAGAAATGAAGAGGATAGAAAAAGAAGAATAAAGTAATCCAACAAATAACCTGGAACCTCAAAAATAAAATACAAAAATCCCCTATGGTAGTTCAAACGAGTTCTTTCAGTTCCCAAATGAAGAGTGCTTAAATTCCACGCAAATAAGCATCGCCTTCGAAATTCTAGGCAGTCTTAATTGTGGCTTCCTCCGAGCTGACAGTAACTTGAAGAGATCAGCGATTTCCACCCGTCTTCTAAATTGTGCATTTTTATCATAACTGCACTGTGGAAGACAGAAGGAACTAATGACATCAGTAAATTGCATGAAGTTCCTATTTAAGTCAGTGGCATATTGAGCACATTTGACACCTGGAGGAGATCATTCTTAACACCCACGTTCTATACAACACAAATTATTTTCAGCAACAATCATAAAGTGAAATGAGTAATAACAGTGATGATGATGATGATGTCTGAGGGTAACATACATGGTGAACATTTTTTCAACATTTCAAATGATTAAACTTTGTGCATATAGGCATGTCAATAAAAATTATAAATAATAGCCCAGCTGGTGTAGCTCAGTGGATTGAGCGTGGGCTGGGAACCAGAGGGTCCCGGTTCGATTCCCAGTCGGGGCACATGCCTGGGTTGCAGGCCGGGTCCCCAATGAGGACCATGTGAGAGGCAACCATACATTGCTCTTTCTCCCTCCCTTCTCCTCTCTCTGAAAATAAATAAATAAAATCTTTAAAAAAAATTATAAATAATAAATATTTCAGTACCATAAAAGGAAAAAGTAATCAATACTTTAAAATTACATTAATGCACTTTTGGAAAAAATAAAAATTATTTACATTTAAAAATTTTCAACACAAATATAAACTCCAGGTTGATGTAGATGCAGAGATTAAAGTACTAAGACAAGTTCTATTTTTTCATCTTTGTCTCTCTGTGCTGTCATTGGTTATTTCAAATCTGCTGTTCAAACAAAGCAGTTACAGCACAGGAGTTGGAGGCACCAACTGCACGTGAAGCCAGGTTGAACAACTTGGAGTGGTGACAGTCTTACTCTTGAACTCAGTGTTGCAATGACCGTGTGCAGCTGAGCTTCCATGTGTTTGAGTTGACCATAGGACATACAGTTCTCTGAATTATTTCCATGTTGAGTAAAATGGTTTAAAGGATAAGTAATGAGAGTGTGCTCATTTTTAGAGGTTTCCATTAGTATTTTAAGTTTTGAGATAGTTTACTTATTTATTCTTTAAATTTTATTTTTTCAATTATAATTTGCACTCAGTATAATTTTGTTTTCGTTTCATGTGCACAACGTAGTGGTTAGACAATCATATACTTTACACAACGCGTACCCCCCCAGTATTTCCAGTACGCACCTGGCAACAGCCTTACTGACTGTCTTCCCTATGCTGTGCTTTCCATCCCTGTGTAACTTGCAATCTGTCCTTCGCGTCTTAGGGCCTGAACTAAATTTCAAATGACAGTACTCTTCTTTTCTTCGGTACAATGGTCATTTCTCTTATTCTTTTCCCAAAACTGTGTTTACATGATTAGAGTTGTCTAAGAAATAATGAAAACTCTCCTGTCTTCTGTAGCATTGTTTCTGGAAAGCACATGCAAGCATCTAAAGGGAAAGTTATAGAAAATAACTCTGTTTATGAGTACTCCTGTTCTCGGCCAATGACCTTTTCAAATGCACTGTTACTCCCAAAGGATAAGAAAAAGATGGAGGGACAAGGGCATAGGCCTTAAGTTCCATCAGCAGCAACAGCAGTTCCCTGGTATCAGTCAATCAAGAGAGGAAGGATGATCAGCATTACGCCCATATATTGGGCACAGTCATAAGAAATGTGATTTGCTGACAAACGCAGCTCATGTTTGGGGTCGGCCTTTAATTCAGAAGCCTTAACACAATTTTAAGAAGTGGCTGATAGAATTGTAATTATTCCTATGTTTAAATAAGTTCCACAACTCTTAACAAGCAGAAAACCTGTAGCAGCTTTTGCGGAATTGGCACATTGTTTGACTTGGCAAACAGGGTGTTTAAAGCTGTTTTTACAAAAGTTTCCATTATTTTTACAAAAGCTGCTGCAGAATTTAAGCTTTTTTCACATTTCAAACATATGTGTATTTGTTTATGGACAGATTAAAAAAAAAGGGAAAATAGGAAAGCATCCCAGGTTTTGAGCTAAATTTCTACCCAAATAGGTACACGTTAAGAAGAGTTGCAACTAGAGCTTAACAGATTAATAAATGTCTCTATTCTGATTGCTAAATAGACATTTGATTTCTCCAACTAAAATTTTTCTTCCTATTTCTTTAGCCTTGATTCTTTTATTATAATCATCCTCTGAGTATACCCAAATCTCTATTTGAAATTGATGTTTTAACTTTTATTTTATAATTTTTCCTTAAGAATGACCCAATTCTATTTTAAATACATTTTTCCTATTATTAGGAAATTAACATAAATTAGAGATGAGAGAAAGAAATCTGAGCTGATGTTTCACATTCTTGAGATGGTTGACAATTAAGGGCTTGCAGAAATGCTATAAACTCACCCACTAGGGTCTCACTGCTTCATTTCCTGCTTCCAGCTACCGGTCTCCCAGTTCGCATCATTTTAGGTACCTCCTTCCAGGACTTGGGTGAAAGCAGATTTGGGCTAACCCAATGGCTTTTAGTCATTTTTTTCCAGAAGACAATATTTACAAGAGAGCTGAAAGAACGAGCATGGCCGTGTCCCTTTAAACCTTATTTTTTGTGATTTTGGTTAAAACTGGTGAAACTGAACTCGAGAGTCACTAGGATGGGTCTCAGAAGGCCCCATGTTGTCCAAGTGCCCCCAGGAACAAGAGCATAGACATCTGATGGACCCCTGGAGTAGTCACTCCAGAAACACAGTGATAGGCGAAGTTGCCATTTAGACTTATGACACAGCCTGGTGCAACCAGTAAGATAATTTTTTAAATTCATATTTAATTATTTAGTCATGACTACTAAACATTTAAATTTAGCACGCCTTTATAGAAATTCAGTGAGTGGGAAAACTGATATTTCACAGTCTTTTATTAAGATGTTCAGAATGAAGCTGCCTTTAATATAATAATTTTCTTTGGCTTCTAAATATATTTTGGAGAAAAAAGCCTTATTTTAGTTCATTATTTCTCAGGCACTTGAAATTTGAAAATGAGTAATATAGTCTTGGATGAAAATATAGTAACATTTTTAAAAGTCCTGATTTGACAAAAAAGCTGTTGAGCATATATCTTAGTGCCTCAGAATAATTATACTTGTTTTCCAAACAGAAGGAAAATACAGCAGCTGAATTAGTTGCCCATTTTTATTTATAAAATGATAATTAGTGAAGGTATACAATCTGGCACATTAGGATTCAGGAAATATTTTTTATATTTTTGCCTTTAAGCATTTAGTGAATTGCTAGTTGTCTTTTTGTTGTTGTTGTTGTTCGAGTATATTTGTCTCCATTCTCACTCCCACCACACACCCCCGCCCCACCCATCCCTGCCTCCCAGCCTCAAATCCACTCCCTTCAGCTTTGTCCATTTGTCCTTTATACATGTTCCTTGATGTCCCCACCCATTGTCCTCTATTTCCCCTATTATCCCTCTCCCCTCTTCTCTCTGGTTACTGTCAGTTTGTTCCTTATTTCAATGTCTCTGGTTGTATGTTGCTTGCTTGTTTGTTTTGTTGATTAGGTTCCACTTGTAGGTGAGATCATATGGTATTTCTCTTTCACTGCCTAGCTTTTTTCACTTAGCATAATGCTCTCAAGATCTATCCATGCTCCATGCTGTTGCAAAGGGTAGGAGCTCCTTCTTTATTTCTGCTGCGTAGTATTCCATTGTGTAAATGTGCCATAGTTTTTGATCCACTCATTTACTGATGGGTACCTAGGTTGCTTTCAGCACTTGGTTGTTGTGACTTGTGCTGCTATGAACATTTGTCTTTCATATTTCAAGATACATTGCAAACCTTTGTGTCTGTAAAAACTGTCACCTTTCTAGCTAAAAGTCATCTGAAGACTGATCTGTGTTTTGTGGCTAGAGGTGATATTGGTAGAAGTGGTTTAATAATAGTTACCATTTATTCAGGGCCTGCTTTGTGCCAGGAGCTGGTGGCAGAGAGTTTATATACATTACCTCATTTCATCTTCATGACAGCCATTCAAAGTATAGGCATTATTATTCCCATTTAACGTATGAGGAAACTGAGGCTCAGAGAAAATAAGTCATTTTCTAGAGTATACAAAGCTAGTAAAATTGGGGCCTGTGCTAACTCTTATTCTGGACACATGAACACCTGGAGCTGTAGGTGTGAGGTGAGCAGAGGGACATGTGGGACTGACATACAGGCTGTAGGGGTCAGAGCCATAGATGGCCTCAGATGAGAAACAGGGCAGAGAGCTGAGGTGCGATTCCCTGAAAGACCATAGCATCAGGCCACAGACCTCCAGAGATGGAGCCAGGATTTCAACCAAGCACTGTGTAGGTCAAAATCTTCTGTTATCTCTCTGAGTTGTAAAGCAGCCACTAGGTGGCTAGTACAATGGGATACAGAGGTGAGTAGGACCTGTCCCTGACCTCAGAGGGCCTACAGTCCAAAGGGGGAGACTGACACATAAACAGCCATTACTCATTCATGGTATTTGGTCACTGTATGTATATATCAAATATCAAGGAGCAAAGATGTAGAGGAGGTGGGGTGGCAATTAGTGAAGGCTTATTGAAAGATTTATCTGAATTTGAATCTTTAATAAAAAATAGTTGTTAATACAGAAATCTGCGCACACACAGTCTTCATGAGCCTTGATATGCCACTTTGACTTAGTCTGCTAATCAGAAGGAAAGATAAGAAGCAGATGAATGCTGTCAGCACTCAATATGTTGCTTGGTCTGACTTTGTAGCCATGTTGACACTACACTTGATCTACTCTTGTCCTAAACAACATGCTGACTTCTTGATTAGTGGTTTCTGTTTTGTTATCAGTACATTAGGCAATGTGCCACTCGGGTAGCAGAATTTGATTATAGTTTTCATCTTTGCTTTCTGAATTGCTCTGGGTTTGCTCTCGTGTTGACTGACATGTGACCTCTGCAGTTTTTGACTTGAAAAGTTTCCTTCAGAACTTGCAGGATGGGCTAACCCCCACCTCAGCCCCAGCTGCTGGTTTTCTTTACTCCTTCTGGCTGTGGCTGTCTGTGCTGTGTTTAGGAAGGCTAAGCCTATGATTACAGGGCTGCTTTATCTGAGAGCTGTGCGGAGTGGATCAAAGTGATACTGTCAGCTCTGGCATGACTAGTCATCACCTAATGGACTCTCCAGTCTTCATAACTCTCTCAGCTCAGTTATAGTTGGGCAAGAGCTAGAAGTTAAACCTGCTGATGAACTTTAGTTAAATCCTTTCGCAAAGTCAATGTATAGACAATAGCTCTCTTCATCATTGACAATGTGAAACCATATTATCTGCTCAAGAAAGTTCACTGGCTTCTCTCCTTGTAATAAGGTATTTCAGTATGCAAGACTTATGCTCAATATATGAGTAGTTTCGTATGTTTCTTAATATCTCTGGTAAAGACATTACCAGGTATATTTTAAAAAATGAAATTGGACTAGATTTCTTTAACTGAAATTTTAGGGAATTGAGGGTGAATAAAAATCTAAAGAACATATAAAAAGCCAGAATGTGTTTTAAAATAACTTTTTTGGGTATTTATTTGTTCATTCAATTAATATTTGTTAAAAGACTACTGACATTGCATTAAGCACTTGGAATATATCAGCAAACCAAATAGGCGCTATTCCTGTCTTAAATGCATTTATTATATTTTTAAAATATTTTCTCTTTGGAGAAGTAAATAACTATTTCAATACCCAGGCTGAGCTACAAGTTCATGTAAATTGCATGTACAGCTTTTGGTTTTATTCTTTACCAACTTGACTTATACCAATGTGTATAATTCATCTAATTTTCTTCTTCTCCTGTGTCCATTCATTTAATGAACATGTGCTGGACCCCCACTGAGTGTGGAATACCAGCGTACGCCGGGATGGAGGCCTGCCACAGGACTGTGACGGTCCAGTGAGAGAAACTGAAACCTGCACACAAAGAGCCATACAGAAATTAATACATGATACATTCAGTAAAAGTCATGCAATGTTGCTATAGAATTAAGAAGGAAGCAGGGGCAGGAAAAATGGGAGAGATGGGGAGATGAAACTGTTGATTAAGGGGTACTGTACCAAGAAGGTAACATTTAAGGTGGACCATTTGAGGAGCTATTATCGACAAATAGCTTTGCAAGCAAAAGTTTAAAAAAAAAAGGCAGGTTATATTTAAAGAATAACAAAACTCACAAAATTAACTGGTGCCTATTAGTGCTGGAAAGTTGCATTAAATCCAGTCTCTGGATAGAATCGAATGACAAACTTCAAGTTTGTACATATTTAATAAACATTCAGTAGAAATGAAGGGAGGGAGGGCACTGATGAATTTTTGCTGTAGAAATGGCACTAACTATGTCATGTCTAAAAGAATTAAGCTGATAGGCTATCTGCAGGATGATAGGTCCCGACTAAGCATGCTGTGGTAGTTAGAATGGAAGGGATTCTGTTTGGTGGCAGTTTTCTTACAAGGTGTATTAAGGTATAATTAAGTATCATTTGGGCCAATTCAGAGTGAAATGACAGAGGCATGGATGTTGGCGGACATTTCAAGAATGTCAGCTTCTTCCTATAATTTCAGAACATAATTCTGTCAAAGTGACACCTCTACTAAAAACAAATCAGTTCTAATTAGATATTGGGAAAATATAAAAATTTGAGAACGTGAAAGGTCTGATCAGAGAAAAATATCAAATGGGAACATGGCTGATGATTCATGTCTCCTTAATTTATCATAGGGAATTCAGCCCAAATACATAATTTCTGTGTAAATTTTATGGTACAAGTTTACTTGGGAGGGTATTTTTAAATGTCACTGTTTTCTGTTTATGTTAGATCCAGATGGATAACTATGCATCGGCAGACTGTTCAATCAATAAAAGATCAATTATTTGTAGTCAGCATGTAATTGAATAACTGGATGGAATCCTTACTTCAAAATATATCAACACTAGATTCCATCCGTGTTTCCAACACTCAGGAAAAACAGAAGCTTATCCCTGTGGTGCTGGTTTAGGTGTTCCGTAATCCCGTTTGTGTTTAATTGGTTACCGCTCTCTTCATGTGAATGTTTAGAGCATCGAAAAGATGTGTTAAGCTTAAAAAGTCATAAGGTATACATGAGGTTATTTTTTAGTTTGGAAGTAATTGTTTCATAAAATACTAACTGGACTTGCTAGGAACTCATTAAGACAGGTAAATAAATTATTAGGGACTAACAAATGGATTAAAATGTTTAAGTTAAACATCTTCCAATTTGCTAATTGCTGCTGAAAATTTGCCATGTCTACAATTGGTCTTATCTAAACAACAAGTTAAGTTTTTCTAAAACTATTTAAGTATTTGAGTATTTTTAATGGTTTTATTAGTGATAGAACGTTAGCATGAATCTTAACCAAGGCATGACCTTCATAATTATTCTTTAAGAATCTACTTCATTCCTATAGTAAGTTAATTATGGATCATTTAACATGAGCAGAAAACAGTCTCTACACTGGATAGCAGAGAACTTTAAATTCCATTTTCAGCATTACCATTGATTAATGTGACAATGAACAAGTCACTTAAGCTCTATATAACCTCAATTTCTCCATCTGTTAAAAGGAAATAATATCTGTCACAAGATATTTTCAGAGTACTTTGGAATCACTAGCATAAAGATATTCAATAAATCAAGAGCAGTATTATTACTCATCCAAAATGTAATAAAAGATTTTTTAATGTAGTAACCATTCAGCTCAGAGTTAAAGAAAAAGACTCTGAATTTAGAATTTCTTCCTACTCCTGCCTTTTAGGCTTGAATGTTTACATTATTTCCTTGAAACTGCAATCCTCTGAGGGTAATTATTGCATTCTTCTGCTTTCTTGAGAATCATTTTATTTTATGGTTTTCCTTAACTTCTATTTTAGCTACTTTCTTCTTCACTTTACATACCCTCTTTCCACCCCCAAAATTTTTACAGCTTGTGTCTCTTGTACTTTACACTTTTTAATTTTCATTTGAAAATATTCTTTATAATTTTCTTTTCTTTTAAATAAACTATTATTTAGCTGGTGTGGCTCAGTGGATTGAGTGCTGACCTGTGAACTGAAGGGTCAATGGTTCGATTCCCAGTTGGGGAACATGCCTGGGTTGTGGGCCAGGTCCCAGTAGGGGGCATGTGAGAGGCAACCACACATTGATGTTTCTCTCCCTCTCTTTTTCCCTCCCTTCCTCTCTATCTAAATATAAATAAATAAAATCTTTAAAAAAGAAAACAGAATTAAAAATAAATAATTGTTTAGCTTGAAATTGGCTTTTTACACATTTGAAAATTCCAGTCAAAGTATTTGCTTGTCATTGATCGTTCCTACAAACATTTCTTACATTAAGTGGCCAGTTACATTTTATTAAGCAACCAGGTAAAAAGCAACTTGGTTTTGAGCATGCAACTGACAAAACAGAAACTGAGTTGAAATTATTTGAGAAAATCAAACAGTAACTGTGAATTTTAACATTTCATACCAAGAGGATTGGCTGTATAAGATTTCCTAGTTGATCATTCCCTTTGCTGTGCTAAAGTTGATCTGTGGTGTTACTTTACTCACTTATTAAATTTACATCTATGCATGAGTCTATCTCTAAGTTCTGCATTTGTTCCATTCATCAGTTGGTCTATTTTTGTGCCAATTCAGTATGATTTTTATTATTATGGCTTTAATGTGTGGCTTAATATCTGGCAGGTCAAGTCCTTTTTTAAGATGTACTTATTTGTATGTGGCTATAGGCTTCCATATAAATTTTAAACTCAGTTTGAATTCCTTCAAAAAATCTAAATGGATTTTTAATTGGGAGATCCAATATCTGTGTCCTACACTGCCTTATATATTGCCTGGTAAAGTCAAGAAGGGCAAGATGACAGTTTAAAACCTTCTGTTTAAAAAAATTCTATGATTGTAAATTAAGCAAAAGACAGTTTCTTCATTCCTTCAGTGGGATTACAGTCTAACTGAGGACATCCTCCACCAGGAGAGACAAGAATACTTAAGAAGCAGCTTGCTAACATTCTGAAGACAAACATGCTGAAATGACAGAAATAAAAGGAAGACAGGATGGGTGGGGTCATTGGGGAGGACTTCTGAGTAGAATACTTTTGTCCATTGTGGAAGGTAGGGATAACATGGAACAAGGCAAGGGCAGGCAGTACGAAGACAGCAAAATAGCAACATATGGAGACTACAGGGAGGTGTCCGTACAGCAGCTGCTGAGAGTCAGCTAGGAGAGGGGGAAAGGGGCGCCCCCTTAAAACAGTGGTTTTCAGGGCTAATTTTGCCTCCTCCACGTCAGGGGACAATTGCCAATGTTTGCAGACATTTTTGATTGTCACAACTAAAGAAGAAAGGATTGCTACTGCATGCAATTGAGAGAAGCCAAGAATACTACTAAACATCCTACAATCCACAGGGGAGCCCTCACTACAAAGAATTATCCGGCCCAAAATGTCAACAGTGCTGAGGCTGAGATTCTAACTGCATCAGTCCAGGGTGGGGCCTCGGCATTGGCTGTTTTCTAAGCTTCCCAGGTGATTCCAATGCACAGCCTAAGTTGAGAACCATTGTTCTGGATCCGTGTAGTTGAGAAGGAGAGACCATTTGATTTAAGGAATTATTGAATACATTTGTGTTTTCTTTATCCATGCCATCTTTTAGAAAAGTCATAATTCTGTACTTTAAGTGACACAAAGCACAAAGACATGCTTTGGGTTATGGTGTGTGTGCTTGCATATATGCATGTGTAAAATTATTTGACTTTCTATTGGAATTCAGGAAGATTATATGTAGTTAAGATTTCATATTCTCCTCCGCCTCCACCAAAAGACCTGCTCTATGAAAACTGCTGCCTTGTAAATAAATCCCATAGATGCATACTTGAACTCTGTTTATTCATCTACTAAAACAGACCAATATTTTTATCATTTATGGCTTTCTCTCTATATTGATATTTCAGAATGATAGCATGAGCACAAACCAAATGTCAACACTTTTGTCAAATTATGCAACTATTTAGTATGATTTGGACAATATCTTCTTGCTCAAAACACCGATATAACTAGTTTTCTCATGTTCTGTAGTTATGTTATTGATTTTGAAATGGGCTCCCTTTTCCAAACTCCAAATCTATGGAGCAGCTGGTGGTGGTTAGTGACCGTCTGCACCAGCAGTCTCATCTTTTTAGCACTGAAAATTAATTTTTCTCATCTTGGCACATGAAGAACTCAAGTGTGCCCTTACCTCATTACCTGACATGTTGCAGTGGCACCAGCAGTGGGGGCGGGGGGTTTGGTGGAGCAGCTATTTGGACATGAGAAGTGGCAGCACTGAGATAACACACATAAAGAAATTATACCAGGAGAAGACCCTCATCCTTTACTGTGAAAGTGAGAGGCTTATATTCACATGGATTCTAAATATCTGATAACAATGAATATAACGTCAAGGACTTTGGTTGGAATCCCCCCCCCCAATGGCTCATCTATATATGCAAAAGATGAGCATGTCATGCCAAATACTCATGATAAATGAATATTGAATTGCTCCTTGTAAAAAAATTGCAGCTGAGCTCCCAGAGCTCAGTAATCTGATCATCCCAAAATATTTATCCTTCATGGATTTACGTGTAGTTAACAAAGCCTACAACAAAAAATGTTTCCATTTTACCACAGGACAGGAAACCGTGTTTCTGGTATAGTGGAGAGAGTTCCAGGCAGGGAGTGGAGAAACCTGGGGTTTGATTCCGAATCTACCAGGCATGTTGTTTAATGTTCTTAATTTTAGGATCACTAGGCATTAATCATCCCTCACCTGGAATCCAGTAAAAAAAAAATCCCCAACTGATCTTCAGAACTCCAGTTTTATTCTTTTTGAAACCACCTTCTGCTCTGATGCCAGCATGACATTCTGTAATATAGGATTAATCCTGTCACTCCCCAGGCCACCAAATGTGGCTGTGCAGACTGAGTTTCTTATACAGATATTGTTTGATGCTTTCTGTTCCCTGGGTCTTCATTCATGTTTTCTTTTCCGCCTGATATGTATTTGTCCATTTTTCCTAGGTAATCCTGCTCCTGCTTTAAGATACATCTCAGGTTCCCCTCCTATCACCCACAGAAACACAGGAGCCTGAGGTGTGGGATGAGTCTCCAGGTTGTCCCTGACCTTGCTTCCGCCACCAGTAGGCACTGCATCCTCCCAGATCTTCCTGAGGGGCTACCTTGTGGGTACCTCCCATCTTTGCACTTTCCCTGTTTTCTTATCATGTGCAGAAACAAAGTTGGTTGTTGATTCCTGCAACAATGTTAACTTCATATATTAATTCTGGAATTCTTTGTGATTTCTTTTTATCCAAATTGACACATAAATCAAGGTGAACCTGAATTTCCCAAAATATTGGACGTCTTCCCAAATTAACCAAGCAAGGGAAATGTGTAACTTCCTTGTTCCTGAGCATTTATGATAGGATTTCAAGCTTTTTATTTAAGGTAACAATTAAAGACATGTGCCCATACTTATATTTAAAGATATACGTACTTATAGATTCTGTATCTAAAAAGAGCTAGTTAATAATCTACTGCCAGTAGGCTTTAAAATTTGTATAATATTCCAATGAAAGTTCTTACCGGTTGTCTGTCACTGCACAGACAACATGAAATAGATACACAGAGCACGTCACTTTAACCACACTTGGAAATAAAGTTGTGAGCACAAGTTTTGTATCTTAAAAAAAAATGTATCTCAGGAATCACATCATCCAGCAAGTCAGCTAATTTTTGGTGTCTGCCCTCAGGTCTTCCTTCACTTCCATTGTAATCATCACATTGAATGACAATTATCTGTTGCTGTGCTGGCCCTCCTACAAAGATGGTAATGGGCTTTTTGAAGACAGATAACTGATCATAGTTATCTTCCCTTGGAACCTAGCATGATGCCTCACAAAGATTGGGCATTCAGTAGGTAATAGAAAGGAAGGAGGGAAGAAGGAAGAGGAAGGAAAGGTGAGGAGAGAAAAGGGAGGGAAGGGATGTGATAAAGAGAGAGAAAATAGAATAGGAAAAGTAAAAAGCAAAGGAGGGGAGAACGATTGGCGATATCATTGGTCTGTGGGGGTTTTTCAGGGCTAACCCATTTTAAATGCTTGTGACTCCATACTATTACAATACTCCATGCAGAGCCCGCTTTTTCCATGCTGTCGTATGTAACGTGCCACATTCATTCTTACACTATCCCTTGGGTTTGAATGGATTGTCTAGCAGTGAGCCTGGTAGAAGGTCAAAATCAAGACCAAAAAGTAAATGTTCAAACTTCTTTTAATTTTGCTTTCTCTCACTAAACTCTGCTGATCTTGTTTTGAGTTTTTATAGTTCATGTTAGTCCCTTAGTATCTCCTGAGCAGCTGACTTAGATATTATGCCATGTAATGTGTAAACAGCATTTATTTAAGAATATATGAGCAGAAAATTTGGTAAGTTTTTTAGAGCCTTTTCTTAATTAATAATTCATATTCATTAATTACTTAAAATATAGGTGGTTTATTTAACCTGCCCTTTAAGTGGCTTAGGCTCATGTGTACAGTTCTGATACGGCAGTGTTACATTTATTTTGATAAAAATAAAGGAATGATAGAGAAATAGCTAATTTATATTATGTGACCATTTGGTTCCCATCTTAGAGAAAAGCTAAGGGTAAGAGGTAGGGAAATCTGTAACTTATGTAGTGCCTTCCCATTGAGAGGCCCACATGTGTGGCACAAACCTGAAAATTAAGGAAATTATTCAGATAATTTAAGAATATATAGATTTGTCATTTAGCTATATATATCTATCTTTCACTATCTAAAACGGTACATGTTAACTTCATTCACTATCAAAATATGACTTAAAAAGTAGTAATAATTCAGTATTATTTAACATAAAAGTTATTTCCACCAACAACATACTGTCGTGAATATGAGTTGCCTAAATTCCTGGACCCACAGTGCTATACGAAACTCTGATGGAGCACTAAACTCAGGGTCCCTGACCCAAAGAAAAACCTCAACTAAATAATCTAAATAAGTATCAATCATATTTTAGGCTCTTGATAGAATTATATAACTTAATGATTAGATATTATTTTTTCAGGTCCTTGAAAAATGTAGTCAACATTCAATAGTATAAGTTAGTGTTTCTAAATTTCAATCTTTCATGCCTAATTTTTATATAAAATACTTAGAAATCAGTGCAAACAAATTGTGAAATGTTGCAACCAGAAATGCTTTAATGTACTTATTCCCATTATACATTTAAGATCAATTGTTAAGGTGTAATTTAACTCATTAACTCAAGAAAGTATTTTTACAACTTCAATTTTTCACTTTTACATATTTGCATTATTATAATATCAGTATTTCTCATTGTCTTGAGTGAAGTCAACTTTAATCTTGATTGAATTAGTGATACATTATTGATTTCTGTTTCAAATTCATTAATATGCTAGGAACCACATATCAATTCAATGTCTCACTATGTAGAATCATAAGATAGTTCAAAGCTAATTGTCCATTTCTCTACATTTTTATTAGACAGTATTTCAGTACCATATCTTTATGTACTGATTTCAAAATTTGATATTGTAGCAAGCAGAACTAGAAAAATTTTCTTGATGGATTGGTCAGAATCACAATTCCTACTTCTGTTCTCTGTAAGTTTTTAATTAGTATATTGAAGTTAAAGTTTTACACAGGCATATGAAAAAGAGATAAAAGAATAAAGACAGATTTATGAGAAATACAAAAGAAAATCTGAGAGAAATACAAAGTATGGCAAAATGCAAAGAGGCTTTATTCCCCTTCCCAAAATATTTATATATGGTGAAAAAAACTTTCATAGATTATTAGTTTATGTAGGATACCTCAGTCTTTAACACTGAATGTTTTCAATAAGAATGCCAGACTTCTTCTTTCCTCTTAAATTGGAATCTCTCTATTTCTGCTGATAGATTTATTTATATCATTCTAATGAGTCTTCAATTTACAAATTAGTTATTCAAGAATATTTTTTGCAAGTTCTTAAAAGTTCAGATGCCTTTTTAAAAAGAGGCAGCAAAATATTATTGTAATGATGTTAAAATAAATTAGAGGTTTTCAAACCAACCCACAAAACCCTACTTGACCCATATTTAGTAAAATCTAAATATGGCATAGTAGGTAATACCTAGTATTCTAAGCCACATTATAAGAAATCAGCATTTCTAATACTCTGAATGTCAAAATGAGCAGTCATCCGCCCTTCTCTTTAACCCTAGCCATCACAGAGGTGAAGAATGCCTTGCTTTCTTTGCTGATTTTTCCTTGAAGGAACAGACCTTGGACTTTCTCTGGGTTCAGCCCCTCCTTTAGCCTACTGTTTGCCTCCTTTGGTTACGTGTCCTGGGTTTTACGTGCCTTCTTTGTTGAGTGATTTACATAATACTGTGGCTGATCCTCAACAGGACTCCTTTCAGGTCTAGAATAGTTCCAAACACCAGAATAAAGGCCAAAAAATATACTCCCTTTCTGTTGGGATACCTAAGGAATCCCAGTAAGCTACACTTCTCTCCCCCACTTTGGTTGGGAACAATGAGATCTAAAACAGCATATCAGAGGAAGTCAAGAGTCTCACCTTTGCTGTAGAAAGTGATGGAGATGTGGTTTCTGAGCCCACAATTAGACAACTGCCTGGTCAGGCAGATCACAAAAAGAAGAGGGGTGGAGCTGGGCACAGTCTACTTAGTTATTTACAACTTTACCAACGGGTTAGGCAGCATCACCTTCAACTGAACAGAGTAAAGAGAGAGAGAGAGGCCAAGAGTTCACTTAGGAAAAGAATTCTCATTTACTGGAAAGTAGGAGTAGGGAAAAGGCTGTTTCTTTCACATTTCTGAGCAAATAATAACCATGTCTAGTGTAAGGCCCTTTAACAGCAGTTTTCTTCAATTCCTCTCTCTCTCCCTGCCAGTAACAATCCACCTACCTGTATGCTCTTAATCTAGAAGAACTTTTCTCGGTCTGTATGAATTATCACCAGTCTTCATCCCATTTTATTTAGCCCTTTCTTGGGTGTGTAAATAGGAGCTAAGTTTCCCCTGTCCTACAGTATATGCGCCTCCACAGGTGAGCAGATTTAGGAGAAGCCAGGGGGATCCCTTACAGTGGTCTCCATACTTCTAATAGCTTACCTTCTGTGGGGCATTGGGGTGCGGGGGACACTTTCTATCTTCTTAGAGTCTCCATCTGGGCCAGAGAATCAAATTGACACAAAATAGATGAACAGGAGAAAGGCATACAGATTTTTACATACCCATGGGAGGCTCCCTGGGAAAATAAAGACCCAAAGAAGTGACTAGACCTAGGTGTGTATGCACTGGGTTGAACAAAGAGAGTAGTAATGGTGGGAGAGTAACTAAAATATGTGAGGAGACAGCAGGTAAGGCTGAGCCTGTACACATTTCTCTGGGACTCTCATCTCTGGTGACAGAAATGTTTCCTCCTGGTATAGGGAGGACACCCTTCACCTGGGATTTTTATCTACTGCTTCCAAGAAGACAAATGGTGGTCAGAATAACCTGGCACCATCTGCATTCAACTGTCTTTAGCTCAAAATAATCCTTATGCCAAAGGCTTCTGCCACAAAAAATAAGAAATGAATGACATTTGAGCAGATAAATAGTAGAAAAAATAAACAGACAGAAAGGCACATACAAAAGGCACCTCCACCCTCCGCTCCATAACACTGCAGTTCCAAACACAGATGTGATCACGTGTTCCCTTGTCCCAAGCCCTCAGGGACTGCGCATTTTCTGTAGGATGGAATCCTGAGATCTGCACAGTACACGCACCATCAGCCAATCTCACCCCAGAGAACCTTTCTCTCTTTATCTCCTATCTTACTTTCTCTGCAGACTTTGAATTCTTTTCCCAAACTAGAAAACAAACTACTTTCCCATGCATTTTTTGTACGTGCCTTTCTGTCTGTTTATTTTTCCTACTATTTATCTGCTCAAATGCCATTCATGCTTCAGAGCCATTTTGAAGGAGATGAGCACCCATCCCCCAGGCTTTCTGCATTCCCCAAGGACTCCCCTAATTACCTGGGCTTTCCCTGTGATAGAAATTAGTCAGAGTTTATTTAATTTTTTTTAAATTTTATCTCTCCCTTCTCCAGAGACAGGGCCACATCTTATTCATCATTGCATCTCCAGGTCTAGCACAGTACCTGGCCCACAATGCTAAGTACATTGATTTTAATATGATTTATCTGTTTTTTATCATCTAAAATAATGTTCACACTGATGTTTTCTAAAAATACTACACAGGCATTTCCCCCAACTAGTCCTTGTCAAGCTGAGAACAGCCTCACTAATTACTGATGTCTGGGGTTTTCTTTAACCTTCTAATCTGATGTATAAGTGGCAGAACAAAAATGTTCATCTAGGCTTGTCAAACCCCATGCTCTTCCCGCTACACCTCTGGCTTCCCGTGACAAATGGCCTTGCATAGCAGATGTGATCTTTTCCATAATCCATGTAGAAAGATCACTGTACTCCATCAATCCCCTTTTCTCAGGAAAGAAATCTGTGTCTGTTAAAAAAAATACAACCTGGGCAGTTGGGCAGCCCACTAGGTAAATATTAAAGGAAATGGCTATGGAGCCAAATGTAACTTTAAAACAATAAATAACACAAGGCAGGATATTGAACAATACTTGCCATACCCATAACCACTCACATTCTCCGTCTAATTTTCTTTCCCAGTTTATGTTCTTTCATTAGACTCTGAGTTAGACTTCTATACATTACTACACACTTAATAAAGATATTTCATTTTTCCTGGTGCGCTTCCAGAGACCTAGCATGCAGTGAAGGTTTTATAGTCCTGTGCGGTGCAGCAGATGTCATTCCATTTGCCTCAGTCCTGCTGACATTTGGAGATGTGGATTAATTGAGCTACAGAATGAAATTTAATTAAAATTAAATACAGACTTGGCCATTGTATCTATTCATTTCCTGCACTCCAGTGCGTGTATTTGCAGGCAGCGCCATAGTTAATTTGTTTAATCAGGACGCTCTGTGGGGGAAGCTGCACTTTGTTTTATGCTGAAAGACCGAAGGTGTGGTGGATGCCAGATTGGAATTCATTACACACAATGTGAGCTGTGCAAATGATGCTACTGATGAGCCCCGGAGGGCTACCTGAGGGAGCAAGGTGGCTCCATAGGAACCTGTAGAGAAACAACTTGTCGTAGACACGGTTTAGTGATGGCTTTTAAATTGACATTACATGACCACAGGAATCTCATCTATTACCCATTAACATGTTGCCAATAGCATTTGTTCATTCAGACATTTATTCATCCATTCATTCAACCAAGATTTTTTGAGAGCCAGCAATGTGCTAGGCCCTGAGTTTAAGGGAGGCACCAATTATTTCTTCATACATTTTTTAACACAAGATAATATTGTTATTTAAAAGTTATTCCAAAGCAAGAAAAAAACTATATTACTTTAGGTTATGATGAGATTGTATTAGGGCAGATAGGTCCCACCCACCCTTCTCCTGAGGTCATTTCAAAGGCCACCTCCACCTGGGGGGCTTCCCTGAATGGTACAATAGGAAATGAACTCCACTCGCATAACTCTCCAAGGGGAAGAGGAGCTCTCTGCATTTTATCTATCTATCTTCCTACCCCCCTTTGTAGATTAGCAGCTTCTTGTCAACATCTCTTAAATCTTGACAAATGCTTAGGCTAGTGCATCGTCCATCTCTACAATGTGTTCGAAGACAGTTTCTTCAATATACTGTCAAGCATGTATATCCCTAGTTAGAGGACATATGCTGTTTTAGCAACCCAGCATATTCTTCTTTCGGAGGTGATGGTACCCTGACTCAGCTATAGGAAATCACTCCTCCCTAACCTATGTGCCTCAGGTAAAGGAAAGTGTGCTGAAGGCTGAGCCAGTCAGTGCATTTGATCCCCTTAGCCTCTGAAATTGGTTCAGAATTGAGCACATGATCCACATCAGCCTGATTAGGGCTGATACTACTGCATTCTAAGGCTTTGATTCCTTTTCTGTTGAAAGGATGCAACCCATGAATGAGCTCCCTTTTTCTGCAAGGGAGCAATTGTCTGAAGATGCAGCCAACCCAGAGGAAGCTAAACTGAAATCAAGACAATGGTTCCCTGTTATTCTTCAAAGTTCTATTGCTGCTTTGTTATCTTAGTTAATGAGGTTTTTTAGTTGGTTTGAGTTGGGCTTTCTGGCTCTGGAATATAAAAGAACCGTTCCTGACCCGTCGCATGGTAACTGTCATATAATGCTAACACTTCCTATTCTGTGAGGTCCTTAAGGGCAGGAAACTTACCTCTTCATTCATGTGTTAACTAGCCCAGTGCCTAGAATAATGTGTACTCAATAGTTATTTTTTGGAATGAACTGATAAATGTAAATTCAGGTGATTATGTGACAGTGTCAATAAATAATCTTTGACTTTGTAGTAAAACTAATTAAGTTGGTATATTGCTCACAAATCCCGTTACATTCTTTTCCACTGACATTCATATGACCAAAAGGGTCCTGAAGGGTCATCCAACAATTTCTAAGGGTGAGAGACATAGTTCATTCCTGTCGTATTAATAATCAACCATGTGTCGGTTGTGTAAATGGCTGTGCAGGAGCCAGTTCCTAACCACTTAGTGGGGACACAGAGGTGTGAACGGCAGCAAACAGGGGCCATCAAGAGCCATCACGCAGGCTGCCCATCATGGAGACCCAAATGAATCAGTGTCTGATACTAAGTATAACAGGAAACCACAAAAGGTTTTATGACATGGATGACAGCATCTAAATATTTGTTAATTTTAACCCCTTAAAAGTGAAGACCTTAAAATGTGGCCCAGGTAGGGTGTGACTTTTACAAAATTACATGACTGAAACCTGGACCCTTTTTTTTAAATTATTCAATTACTGTTGTCCCCACTCCCCGCCCCATTACTCTCCCCTGCTCTGCTCACCTCTCACTTCCCACATTCAATCCTCCCCCTCTCCGTTGTATTTGTCCATGGTCCTTTATTCATGTTCCTTGATGACCCTTCCCTTTCTTTCCCCCATTATCTTCCTCCTACACCTCTGGTCACTGTCAGTTTGTTCTTTATTTCCATGTCTCTGGTTCTGTTTTGCTCACTTGTTTGTTTTGTTGATTCCTTTTTTAAGTGGTATTCCATGCTCCATCCCATCCCTTCTTGTAATTCTGATATCTCTGAGTCTGCATCATCACATGACATCAACAACAACAACAACAAAAAAACTCCAAAAGGGACCTTCACAAACCTATTTGATTATGTACGCCAATATTAACTAATCTTGTTCTTTATATTCCCTATATGAAACATGAAGCTTCTGAGCACTTGTGAGTTCCAAAGTAAGCTCTTTCTCAGTTGAGCTATGTTGCTTCTAGCTGTGGACTCAAATTGGCTCAATAAATGGGCACACCACGTTCTTCTAGCACATTTTTTTCTATTCTGCATTAACTACCCTATTTTATAGGCACAACAGCTTACTCATCCTTGGAGTCTTGATAAAGTGAGCCTAACGCGTTCTTCTCCTTGTGTATATCTTTTGTGAAATTTGATCCTGCTTTTTTCCTGACTCTCTTTGTTCTCCATGTCTGTTTCACCCTAACATCGTCATCATCTAGCACATTAACCTTGAATGTGGTCAGGGCTTGGTAAATATTTGTTAGATAAACGAACAGATGACTAAGGATATGACAGCAGGTTTTTGACAATTTTACAATATTAATGATGCTGTTTTGCTAATTTTAGATGGAATTTATTCAACAAGTATTTATTGAGTACCCACTGTGTATGTGGCACTGTGCTATGGAGTAAGTGGTCTTCAGGAAGTTTACACTAAATATGGAAGAAGCAAGTTTGCTCAAGTATAACTAGAATGCCAGACTGAAAGCAATTTATGGCATAAGAGGCATAAATAAAGTGCGAAGGGAACTCTCTGGAAAAAAGGATGCCATTTATTCATCAGAGTGTTTCATTTTTCAAAATTGGGCTCCTGGTATCTATCTGTGCAGGTGTGGCTGAATAGATAAGCAGAGCATGACCAACAATCCTTTTCCCATAGAATATATTACAAAGATTCTCCTTTGATATGGGGCTGCAGCTGCTATTTGCCTCTTAGTCTCTTTTGGCCCAATGCCTTTGCTCAAAAAGAGCCACCCTGTTTCTATTTGTGGCGTAGCAGACCAGTCTGTCACTGCTGTGGGTTCTCGGCAGTCAACAACTTTGCCACATGTTTTTGACATTGTAATTCAGTGCTCCTTTGAAGTGTTGCTCTTGCCCCCTCCCCTTGCAGTTGCCCCACTTTACTTCACTGTGCAGCAGCTGCTTGAGTATTCCTCTGCCATCCGTTTCCCACACCACCCCGCCCAGAGGGGTTGTGTTGTGACAGCGCAGCTCTGATGCTAGTAGACTGGCCGCTTTCCAGTATTGTGCGCTGGCGACCCAGCCTCCCAGGAACATACCCAGTAGTTGTATTCATAACTCCCATTTTCTAAAGCAATGTAAGGGAAGTCTGAAAGTAGGTCTCAAAAATCTTGTCTGATATTTAGAACCAGTGCAATGTGAGGGAGGCATTTCCTTTGTGAATTTGGAATTTTTATTTGGAATTTTTCAAGAATAATTAGTCCTGCTTCCATTTAAAACAGTTTCATTTGACTTGTGTATGGTGGAATACCTCATTGCTTTCTGAAACTGGGTAGGATTTAATCCTTACTCACTTCAGTAACAACCAAGTATTTGAGGCAGCCCATGAAAGTGAACCCCTCATCATGTAACTGGGCTCATAGAATCCCAGCCTTCCTCATTCCTTTGCATCCCTCCATTGTTCACGAACTTGCTAGACGTCTGTCATGCACCTCCAGCAGTGGTTCTCAAATGTTTGCTCTCTGGACACTTTTCTAGCCTTAAAAATTACTGGAAACCCCAAAGAGCTTTTGTTTATGTGGATTGTATTTACTAATACTTACTATATTAGAAATTAAAATTGAGAAATGTTTAAAATATTTGTCTGTTCTCTTGAAAATAACAAACCAATACATATACATAATACATATTAACCTAACAGGTTTTACGAAACTTTATTTTCAAAAAAAGATAGTGATGAAAGTGGCATTGCTTTATGTTTTTGCAAATCTCTTTAATGTCTGGTTTAATACAGATGGATTCTTATATCTGCTTCTGCATTGAAATTTTTTTGATATGCTACTTTGCTTTGAAGTAAAGGGGGAAAAAATCTCACCTCGCACAGATGCATACGAATATTTTTATTACCACTTCAGATAATTGTGGATATTCTTTATAATACTATACCAAAACTCACCACGTGGTAGCTTCTTAAAGGCTAGCTGCATTGTAAAATCTGAAACTATATCTTGGACTTCAAGTGGATCTTTTACCATGTAACATTTAGTAACTTCATGTATTGCTCATTTGGGAAAAATGGTTTGCTGAGTTATACAGATTTTCAAATGTTGACACTTTTCTCTATACAATATCAAAAAATATAATTGTTAATCTCACCTCTGATCTCATCAGAAAATCATTAAATATTAGGAAGCTGTCAAGCTCATGGTGGCAGACAGAATTTTCCAAAATTCTGATTTTGCTTGAAAGTTTGAATTTTATCATTGGCAACAAATACTGTCAGTTGCCTTTCTTGAAATAGCTATCTCACTGTGTTCATTTTTGAGAAGATATCTACCAGATTTCTGTCAATCGATCTTTCAAGTAAAACTGGTGTTCCGTAACAAAGGTGGCTAGTTGAGCCTGCAACTCAGTCACACAAGTGCTCCTCAGGGCAGCCATTGCTCTCCCGTCTGCAGCGGGAGCGTGCACTTCCCATTTCATCACTCAGAATATTAAATAGATGTGTACTCGAGGGTCTGGATTTAATGAAATTGATTATTTTTACTGATTCCTCAAGGACATCCCTAAGTCAGACTGGCTGGTTTTTCTTTTCTTTTTTTAATACAAGTGCATAGCAATGAAGAATACAATGAGCAGTAGTAGAGTTTTGTGCTGCTGCATTGGTTTGTGCAAAGGCACCAGTCACTTTACTTACCATTGCTTTTGCACCATCAGTGCAAATTTCAACACAGTGAAAAAGGCAAATATTATTTTAGTATATTATGAAAATTATTTTGATTTTTAGTGACTCTGAAAGGATATTTGGGGCTCATAGGGGTCCACAGAGCTCACTTTGAAAACCTCTGGCCTAATGTCTGCATAGAATTGTATGCAAGAAAAACACAAAAACTTTTATAACATAGTAGCTTGCCGTCAACCAGTTTATAATTAAGTTGAACCACATGAAATTGCCATTTTTGTAAGTGCAAAACTTTGAAGATTGTCAGCTTCATATGGTTCAGCCTTTAGAAAAAATATACGTGTGTGTGTGTGTGTGCATAAGAGACTGTGTGTGTAATGAATCATGTCATAAATATGGTGTGGATCTAGGAGAATACAAGCTAGTACACAATCTGCATGAAATGCAGAGCATTTTAGAGTTTCTAAGTTGAAAGAGACGTACTTAGAAACTTGGTACAGGTAAAAGAGGCAGAACCCTTTCCCAGGAGGAGAAATGGGGAAGCAGAAGTTCAGAAGTAGATGTAAATACAGATAAAGGGGATTTACAACTCACATTAGGCACAGCACACTGTGTCTGAGGCATGAAAAGTAAAAAAGAAATGATACTGGGGAAGGAGCAAACAATTTGAAAGAGTTCTTCAACTGCCATTCTGACAAAATTAACTTTGAGGAAAGAAAACAGAGCAATAGTAGGAATCGTTTATTCCACACACATTGATTCATTCATTCATTGCGCACATGTATGAGAAGTGATTACCAGGTAGCAAAGACTGTGCTAGGCCCTAGAGGAGACAAAACTCATGTTTTCACCATGGAACTCCTAGTTTAGCCAGTGAACCAGCTTTGTGCTTGATCATGTAGTAGCGACGGTCCTAAACAGCTGGTCACAACACGTTGTTATACGTGTCCTTAATTGTGTTATCAGAATGCAGGTGAGCCATCAACTAATTCAACTCGAGGGCAAAGCGGAAAAACTGCTTATGAGAGATGACTTATGGGATGGGATGAAAAGAGTTATAGGAGTTGGCCAGCTAGAAAAAGGGAAGGCATATGCTGGACTGAGGAAATTGCATTAGCAAAGAAAGGCACAGAGATGTGGAAAAAATTGACACTGTTTAAAAGTAGAGAATGTGGTTTATTATGATGAGAAAGTAGGAAACATGGGAAGTGTGGTTGGAAGTAAGACTGGAATGTCCACTGGATTCAGGGAACATAATCCCATAACCTATGCTCTGAAAGGCTTTGGAGACTTATTATGAGGCTGTCCTGGCAGATCAAGGGATTGTCTAGAAGGGGAGGTACCACAGACCTGGAAAACCAAAGACTAAGAGATTTCCGGAATCCCTATAGTGCAGCAGGCATGAAAAGGGAGCAATTTGAGAAAGCTTTTGAAGAAGATTTAGTAAACTACTTTAAGTAATTGTGGGAAAAGCAAAAAAAAAATTTTTTTAATGCTTATAGCTTGACCCACTCAGAGCAAGGTAATGGCATTAAGAAGATGAGACATATGGAGAAAAAGCTCTTGGGGAAGGAGAACAAGTTTGTTTGGGGATATGTTAAGTTCCCTCTTGGAAACTCAGTAGAAAGGTCAGGACTAAAACATAAATGTGAAGGTCGTTAGTGTACAGGTGATTGTGAAGAAATGGGAGCAGGTAATCACTGATGGGGAAAACATATGGAGCAGGAACAAGTGCCAAGCACGGGAATGTATTCTGGCAGATATAGGAGAAAAAAAATGGATCTTAAGTGGGAAAGAATGAAGTTAAAAGTCAAGAAGTTCTCCAGACAAGAAGTGATGAGCACCTACGTTCAAATGCCAGCAGTGGAGATGCAATGAAAAGGACCAATATGACAGACCACTGATAGAAAATATCTTTGATGACTTCGGTACTGGAAAGGAATGGGGAAAAAATGAGCCAGAGGCTATCGTTATTACAGCAGCTGGATGAGAAAGACAAGCAAGTCTTCCTGTGCTATTTTCTCTGATTGGAAATCTTGTTTTTCACATTTCTTTTAAGATTTCTGTAGCACCTAATAGC
This sequence comes from Micronycteris hirsuta, assembly GCA_004026765.1. NCBI lineage: Eukaryota > Metazoa > Chordata > Mammalia > Chiroptera > Phyllostomidae > Micronycteris > Micronycteris hirsuta. The sequence goes on from PVJI01000579.1 coordinate 44,304, forward strand.
CTAGAACTCAATAATATTTTCCTGGAAGCTGGACAGATTCAGGCACCATGTGAAACTCTCGCAATAATGTTTGTATCCCAAGGTATTACACGCGGGGCCACCGGGAACCACCTCTAGTACGTTTCCCTGTGTCCGTTTCTGGAGAGCATATCTACTCTAGATGAGGTCTGAGATGCAGTCCTTACAAAGTCTCAGAGAGGAGAAGGTTGAGTCTCCCTTTGGGCAGAAACAAAGCACCTGTGTTGGGGAACTGCATCCCTGGTCCCCTGATTCTCTCGTTTACCTTCTTGCCTTCAACTCAGAAAGCCTTCACCCCTATTTCCCATTGTTACCTCATTAAAGGTTAAGTTAAAACCTCACATTCACCAAGAAATCTACCTTATCTATCTCTTCCCATTCTGTTCATTCGCATATTCCATACCCTTTTTAACCCTTGATCAATTTTTAGACATTTCTTTGCTGTTGTTATATGGCTATAAGTATTCTGAGCAATTGTGTGTTTTTACACCCCAAACTACCCACTTTCAGCTCATTATTTATTTTCTCTTTTATTTCCAAAATCACTACTAAAGATCAGCCATATTATAGCTACTTAACGATCCTTAAATTAATAAGTAAATATGTATATAATCTCTTTCAATTCCTTCTTCTCATACACATCCACTTATTCAAAGACCGGGCATTATATTAATCCTTGAGATTTTAACTGTGAGCAAGAGCGGTGTGGTGCCTGTCCTCATGGAGCTTGTGGGCTAGTGGCAGAAAAGATGAACAGTTACATGTTAAGCGCTAAAAAATAGAGATAGGGAGATCAGAGAAGCCTTCCTGGCCAAAGAGACTCTCTAGCTGAGCTCTGAAGCATGAAGGTGTAGCTAGGAAAAGGTGAGGGATGTAGAAGGAACTGTTCCAAGTGCCTTAGAGGAACTGAGATGTCTGCGGTAACCAGAGGCAGAGTTTGAGAGAAGGGGGTAATAAGAGAAGGGGTCACTATGAGGCTTAGCCCCAGTTTTAAGTGTCACATAAGCTTTGTTAAGGAACTTGAATGTTATCCTAATGGTAATTAGGAGACGTTCAGCTTTTTTAAGGTGAAAATGGAATGACAATGTTTGTGATGTTTATACATAGCTGTTTTTAATTATTGAAAAACTAGCACGTGTACCAGCCTAAACTTGCTCCCCAATGGCAACTGCTGTCAGCATCTCACATGCGGTTTTTCAGAGGATTTCTATTTATGCGTACATACATATATATCACTTTTTACAGAAATAAGAGCACACTATACAAACTGTTCTGCATCTTTTTCTACTTGCCAATGTAACATGGAGAATTTTTCAAATGACATGGTGAAAATCCATCTTATTCTTTTTTAACTATAGCTTAATACTTCAGAATGTGGATTTTATATATCACTTAGCCAAACAGTACTGATGCTATAACAAGCACTCTCATTTATTTATCTTCATGTGGATGTATCGATGCTTCCAAAGGACATGTTTCTAGGAGTAGGAATGTCTAATTAAAGGGAACTTATTTAAAATTTTAAATAGATAAAAATGTTTAAATTTTAATAGATATTCCAAATTTTCGCCCAAAGAGGTTTTGCTAATTTATATAGCCATCAATAGTGTATGATAGGGCTTATTTTCCCCCACATGCTCAAATTTTAATATTTTTCTCAATCTGATGAGTAAAAAATGATATTTTAATTTGCATTCCTTTACAATGAGTGAGGTTAAGCATATTTTCTGATTTTTAAAACCTCTTTTATTTTTATACATATTTGCTGCTTATATACTTTGCTCATATTTCTTTTAGATACACATTTATGAAAGGCTTTATTGATTAGCAACATTATTTGCTCTATATATTGCAACTATTTTTCCCAGTTAATGATTTATCTTTTTATTTTATTTGGTTATTTTACTCAGGAGATTTTATTTTTAATTTAGATACTCATATTTATCAATCTTCTCTTGCACCATTTTTAAATTTTTTTATTGTTCAGTTACAGTTGTCTCCATCCCCCCATTATTCTCCTCTACCCTATCCCCCCATTGTCTTTGTCCAGTTTCCTTGAGGACCCTACCCCCTCTTTCCCCCATTATCCCCTCCCTTCTCTCCTATGATTACTGTCAGTTTGTTCTTCATTCCGATGTCTCTGATTCTATTTTGCTTGTTTATTTGTTTTGTTGATTAGGTTCCACTTATAGATGAGATCACATGGTATTTGTCTTTCACTGCCTGGCTCATTTCACTTAGCATGATGTGTCCAGTTTCATCTATGCTGTCATTAAGGGTAGGAGTTCCTTCTTTCTTTCTGCTGTGTAGTATTCCAATATGTAAATGAACCACAGTTTTTTGATCCACTCATTTACTGATAGGCACTTAGGCTGTTCCAGCACTTGGCTGTTGTAAATTGCACCACTGTGGACATTGGGGTGCATGTGTTCTTTTGAATCGGTGTTTCAGGATTCTTAGGGTATAATTACAGCAGTGAAATTTCCGGGTCAAAAGGCAGTTACATTTTTAGTTTTTTGAGGAAATTCCATACTGTTTTCCACAGTGGCTGCACCAGTCTGCATTCCCACCAACAGTGCACTAGGGTTCCCTTTTCTCCACAACCTCTCTAGCACTTGCTGTTTATTGATTTATTAATGATGGCCACTCTGACCAGTGTGAAATGGTATCTCATTGTGGTTTTAATTTGCATCTCTCTGATGGCTAGTGATGTTGAGCACCCTTTCATATGTCTCTGGGCCCTCTGTATATTCTCCTTGGAGAAGTGTCTAACTCTAATCAAAACAGTCTGACACTGGCATAAGAACAGACACATAGACCAATGGAACAGAATAGAAAGCCAAGAAGTAAACACATGTTTCTATGGTCAATTAATATTCAACAAAGGGGGCAGGAGCATAAAATGGAGTAAAAGTAACCTCTTCAACAATGTTGTTGGGAGACCTGGTCAGCTACATGCAAAAAAGAAAAAAAAAGAAACTCAACCACCAACTTACACCATACACAAAAATAAACTCAAGATGAATAAAAGACTTTTGTATACAAGTCATGACACCATAAAAGTCCTGGAGGAGAACATAGGCAGAAAAGTTTCAAATATTCCACACAGCAGTATTTTCTCCGATATGTCCCCTAGAACTAGACACATCAAGGAAAGAATAAACAAATGGGACTATATCAAATTAAAAAGCTTCTGCATGGCTAATGAAAACATCAGCAAATGAAAAGGGAACCAACCATATGGGAAAATATATTTGCCACTGATACCTCGGACAAGGGTTTGATCTCCAAAATATATAAAGAACTCATACGACTTCACAACAGGAAGACAAACAATCCAATTTAAAAATGGGAAAAGGTTCTTTCACCAAGTTTGAAAAATGGTCTGGAAGGGTCTTCCTTCTGTAACATGGAAAATGGATCAATCAGAGTGAGGCAAAACCAAATAGGATATTGTTAGGATCATTCTATAAAGAAATGATGATGCCCTGAACGAGGACAGTGGCAGTGGGAATGGTGGAAAGGAACACATTTGTGAAATAGGAGGTAAAAGCTTCTGAGCCTGGAGATCGGTTGGACGTAGGAGAGGGAAGAAATATGTTTCAGGGATGAGACAAAGGTTTCTAGCTTGGGCAACTTGAGTAGATGGTTCACTAAGATGAACACCCAGGAAAGAATATAGCATTTGGTTTCAGGGAGACTGTAGAAACCAACTTCAGCTGGGGCACTTTGAGGTTGAGGCGTCTATGGAGTGTCTGAGGTAGCTACTCATATATGGGTCTGGAGTTCAATATAAAGACAGATTTGAGTCATTAGCAAATAGATGCTAACTGAAGCCATGAAAATGGATGAGACCACCCAGGATGAAGTGGGTGAAATATGACGTAGTGCTGAAGTATAACTGCATACTATAGACTGAGAAGTGGGAGAAAAGCTGGAAGAGGGTGATGTTTTTGAAGTAGAGGAAAGAAAGTATATATTTTACACATTAACTTGGTGCTGGCAGAGCTGAGCCTATGTATAAACTACTAACTGGATCCCAGCAGGATGAAAGTGCCCTCAAATGATTAAACCAATGCAGCTATAGGCAGCTACAGAAGCAAAACAAACTCACAGGAAAGCAACATTAAGTGTGAATATGAGCAGTACATGTGGAAATTTATGAGAAAGTGCTTTTTTTCAAAATAACTCCCTTGGACTATTTTTTTTACCTGCCCTGTTTAGGCTCCCTAGAACTTTATTTTACAGCTGACCACCGTCAGTCCTTGCTTGCTTATCTGATCAACCTACCAATATTAATTCGTATGTACGGTTGACCTTTCCTAATTCCGCTGGCTTATTCTACTCCTTTTCACAGATAAATACTTATGTTATTCATGTCAGATAAGAACTTTATTTAATAGTGCTTAAGGATTACAGCTGCATCTGTATGTATTCAGTCAATAATATTATGAAAGTATTGTATTTTATTTTAAAATGTAATTATGCTCTCATCAAATATTCTCTGTATTATTTTAAGAAGAGAGAGAAAATGGGTCATAATTAAAACAAAAAATAACATTTTACTTAACTTGAAAATGGAAGCTTAGATTTTAATATTTTGATTTTAAAGTAAAAATGCCTACCTAGTTCTTGCTGTTGGTTTCCTTTGCAAAATTGCCCATTGAAACTCCTTTTACATGGACGAGTGACAAATCATACCAGCTTAATGCTGCTGAGTTCTCTTACTGTAATTGAAATCACATTAAAGTCGGGGATAGTACCAGCGTGAACCACAAACACCTCTTCATTCAAGGAGAGAGATTACAGTAAGCGGCAGAGACCAAATTAACTCTGTCTTTCTTGTGCTGTAATGTGTTTCTGTAAATAAGAAATATACTTATGTTGAATATATTCTGACTTCAGAAACTTATAATTTGAAATTAGAGCCCTCCAGAAGTATTTTGGAAAGACTTTTAAAACCTGGACAACTCCCTGCTGTTATAAAGACTGACGGTGCTTCTGAACCGTAACAAGGAGATTTTATATAAGACTGTTCTTACTGGAACCTGTTTTATATAAGAACATACTTAAAAAGCTAATTTCTTTTCTCCTTTTCGCACTGCTATCCACAAAGTGTGACTAATAATAGATTTAAATTTGCTAAGTGCATTCACTCCTTTGTGCCATCATAAAGAGAATCTATTACTGTAAAATTGAGGCTTAGTTCCAAATTGCGCCATTATGAAGTTTTCTTCCAGCAATGTTTTGTCTCTAATACACTTCCCTCATTGTAATTCTATTGCAAACCTGATGTCTAGCATCAAGTCTCACAATAATTATTTTAAATTGCTACTAGGAACAGTAGTCCTGGTGGGATATATTACTACCATTCTAACAAGATGAATTTCAATGCACTTGTAACCTTATTATAGTATATTATTAAAGAAAGAAAATCCTTGAGTTTTATATATATGGACATGCATGTAACACAAAAATAATTTTTATAAACTTCAAAATACTTTATATTGAACTAATTATAAGTCAAGAATAAATTAAGATATCTACTACATACCCCATTATTATCATGCTGGGTGTCTTGAAATGAATAAATAATTATAAGATAATAGTAATGCTACTGCTTAGAAAAATTATGCATGGTAATCATATATTTATATGATATATAAATGATAATGTAAATTAGATTACCATAGAATGAAGACACCAGAAAACTATTAAAAATGAAGCACACACAAACTTTACTTTTAATTTAATCTTCCCCAAGGTTTTGAGGTCACTTAAATAAATGAACTAACCCAAAAACTGTGTTTAAAAATAATTTATGGTACAATAGAAACTTCAAAAAATTCAAACATATATGTTCAGCAGTCTAAAACATTGAGTCATCAGTTGGCTAATACATCATAGATAGGAATACTGCTAGAGAGCAACATGGAAAGCACCAGAAAACATTGGAAGTCACCCTGAAACTTTAATGATTGTTTAATAGCAGTATCGCAAAATACACTGTGTGTTTCATGAGTGATTTCACATCCTTACTCCGGGCATTCTAAGCTTCACCTTACTAGTAAGTTGCCTACAGGCTTACAAACAATTGATTGAGAAGATGATCAATTTAGATTCACTAAAAGTATGAATCTTGAATTTGAGGCATAAAAAAATTATTGTGAAGAAATAGTAGAGCCATGCTTCTCTGTTATAGATAAAATAATGGTCTGAGGTCAAAAGTTAGTTCAATCATAGTAATTTAAGTAAGTTGGCTCACAAAATTGAGAAGAAAGTCTATATGTCAAATCTGTATCTGCAGGAATTCTTTTTTTTTTTTAGATTTTATTTTTTTATTTTTATTTATTTTTAGAGAGAGGGGAAGGGAGGGAGACAGAGAGGGAGAGAAACAGCAATGTATGGTTGCCTCTCACATGGCCCTCACGGGGACCTGGCCTGCAACCTAGGCATGTGCCCTGACTGGGAATCGAACCAGGACCGTTTGGTTCCCAGCCCGCACTCAATCCACTGAGCTACACCAGCGAGGGCTGCAGGAATTCTTTTTAAAAAATGTTCACATACACTTAAGATACTTAACAAAATTTAAAGTTACTCTTCCCCGGAGTCAACCAAATGGGGAAAGTAAGGCTACATACTTTACAAAAGGGGCAGTTGAATTACATGAGCAATTTAGCATTTTACCTTACATAATAATGGAATGAACTGTATTACACACCAGCCAGCATGGGTACCCTTGAGTAGTGAGAGATTACACCGAAATGCTGCATGGCCCTCTTATCATTCAGTGTCCACTGGTGTGTAGTAATACAACCATCCTGAATAAAGAAAAATCTAGCATAAAGAAAAATCTAGAAACATATGAGTAGGTCTGGGCATTATCTTGTAGAAACCTAAGGAAGTTCTCTTCTCACTATTAGGTCACTCCTCAAATTATTGATACTGTTTTTTGAGGCTTAGTTTAAGCAATCACTTTTCAGTGCCCTAATCCTGAAGTCACCTACCGTTGATTAGGAAACACTGGTGTATGTCAGTCCATGTGCCTTCTCTTTGCTTTTCCTCCTTTATATGTATGTGTGCATTTTCTGAAATGTACTGTAATGCTATTAGAGTAAAACAGAATCCAAGGTGAAATGCCCGTGGTTAACAATGTTTTTGGTCATAGATCTGTTCTTTAAATGATCAAATATAATGTATTATTATATGGACAAATGCCTCCACAGAACTAAGTATAAGATTTCACCCCACATTTTCAGGTTGGGGGAAGAAATCCAAGTTAATAGAAACAACATGATTAGAAACAGAAGGTGTCTTGGCTCTCAGTTTTGTTAATCAAAAAAAAAAAAAAAGACCCTCATAAACCTTTTACAATTTTCTACCATGCCCTTCCTCCTTTTGGATTAAAAGCTTTTTTTTTGGTAAGATCCAAATTGGACCAGTTGTTCAGAAGAGCATATTAAATGAATATTTCCTAAGAGCATGACTGAAAAAGTATGCTGACCCTGTGCTTATCAATGCCTTTTGAAATCAGTACTGATTTTTAAAGGCTGATATAGAAAGTTGTTATTTTTAATATCAAACACATGTTTCCATTCCTTTACATTTCTTGACAATGGAATTTTATGTTAACTCTTTGAATGCTGTGTTGAATATTCACCAACAATTAACTTCGTGATTGGAAATGTATTCTCCCAGCCTCCAAGTAAAATTGATTTTAGGCAATTGAAGTCTTCAGAAGAAAGGAACTACATGCAAACTAGCCAAAATCCAAAATCTTAAAGGACTAAGAATATGCATTCTTTCAAATTTCCTAACTTGCGTGACCCTCAGAGTCATGGGGATATCTTGTCACACCAGGTGTTCCCAGGGCCCTTCCCGAGTCACTCTGTTTACATTGACCTGCAGTAGGAACACAGACTCTTTTTTTTCTTCAATAAGCTTAGATAGGCTGAAAAACCTTTAATTTATTTCAAATCCAAATTTTTATATTTAAGGCAATTGGGAAGAAAGAAAAAAATAAAAAGTTTGGGCAACATTAACTTACTTTTGAGAACTCGGTGAGCTGATGGCACAAATCTAAACAGAACCCAGTTTTCTATAAATTCTATAATATGTCTGTGTCTGTGTGTGTGATGGGGATGGTTTGGTTCAAAATACGTTTCCTTTTTTAAAAATAAACAGGTTAGTTAAACATAGCGTGTGTCTGTCATGATGTGTTTGATTGACAATGAATAAAAATAGTTAATTTACGTCTCCCAGAAGCACATAGCAAAGAGATCACAGACCTATAAACGACCCCAAGATCTCTAATTTAGAATATTCCTTCCTAGGAAGAACTACACCCCGTGTCTCTTAGAAAGAGGATTTATTTTTATCTCAGGTATCCCTGGAAAGAGGTTTCTCTAACTGCCCCAGTTAATCTCTCCCAATGCTCAATCTAGAAACACTGTAATTAGTGTAAATTTTTAGTTGTGATGTGTGTCCCTTTCCTTTCTTTTTCCTTGTTAGAGACAAAATATAACATTTTTCATTAATTTAAATATCACACTAATTCATAAGGAAATTACATCGAACTAAACTTGTATAAACAGAGATCTTTAATTATTACAGAGATGAATATTAATTTCTTAGAAGGGAATACAAGCTGCAGATCTAGAGTAGTGATGCATACTCCTTTTTTCTTTTGGAAACAGGAAATTCCTTTGAAGTTCTGAGAAAAGCTTTCTGCTTAGAAACATGCAACATATGCATATGCCTCCCACATTTGCATATACTTTCAGGAGGTTCATGGACCCTGAAAGCCTCCTACATTAATAAACACTAATCTGGTGGTAAGAGACCATCCCTGAAATACTGGTGCCCAGTACATTTTCTCATACATTAAAGAGGCAAATTATCATCAAAGCTCAAATGATATAAAACACTAATTCATTAATATTTTAAAAGTTAGAAGATGAAAATTGAACTCTATTGACCATACTGAAATTTGTACTTATACTTTCTAACGGTTTGTGCAGACTATTCATATATATGAAAAAATAGAGTGATTGTCCCTAACCACGACAAAAGTGAGTGATAAGCCCAGCTCATAAATGTCAGAAGGTTTTTTTTTTGTTTTTTTTTTTTTTGAGGTCCCAATACCCAGAGGTTCAATGGTGAGAGAGGTGAACAGGAAGGAGATGACTGTATTGAAACATGTCAACTCGGACTAACTCAGACTGGCCCATGTCTGGGAAACAGGCACATTATGCCTTGAGTTTGCTGCTGAGTCTGCCATTTCCTTCACGGATCATATAGGTGTTAAAACCTATTTCCAAAATAGCTCCTCATTTTATAAAACAATCCCAATAGTTCTTGACTTGATCCTTTACTAAGAGAATCAAATCCAAGTCAATAACTCAGGGAGGAAAAATCTATACAGGCATACTTTCACAAAATTGCCATATTTCTGAAATGTTCTAGGTAAATCGATTTTATTCTAAAGATCGATTCAAGCATGAGAAAAGTACAATGCAAAATCATCTTATGAATAATAATTTTAAAAAATAAAAAATATGTTTACTTCTCCTCTCCCGCCCCGCCATCAGTTTTCTGCCTCTACAATAACGAGCAATGACTTTCCTCACAACACCTCTTCCCCATGGGCAGGATGTCACTGGGTCGCACAGTGAGGTCTCCACCTTCCATAACTGCATCAAACTGCCTTTTCTACTCTGCTGTTCAAGCATTCTATTGTTTGCAAAAATTTTCCTTAAGTGTATTATCTCTGTAGATCCTCTTAATGCTTAGTATCCAGGATATGTGTTAGGTTTTCTTATAAAGCCTTTGCATATAATATATCAAACTGGAATTGCTATAATTAGAGAGGCTCAATATGAAAAATCCATTTTTGACCAATATCGGGAAGCTTATCTCATCACCTATTTTGCCATTCCCATAGGGTATAAAGTCTTATATTCTCCTATTCCCCTTCAATCACATGTCATTGTAATGAATAAATATTTACTAATACCTACGAATATGAATTCAAGGAGATTTAAGGCACAGTTTGGTCCCTGTGCTTACTGTCTCGTTGGGAAGGTAGGGCATGAATAGCATAGACTGTATGAGACATGATACCATCTAATTTATCTATTTACAAATCCAAATTTACACACATTTCTGTTGCTTAAAGGGAGATACATCTGTACCCCGTGAGTCACCATGCCTTTTCACTAAACTTGTGCCTTATAGCATAATGAACAATAATGTGATAATATAGTGACATACAAGTGTGACTTCAGGCTGGAGGCAGAGCAGTCTCATGGGTACTGCGATGGAATGAGATACAGAAGACAGGGACTCTCATCTGAGAAATGCCCCTGACATTTAATGTGACCTCAAAGAAGTGACTTAACCTCTCAGTTTTGAGCTTTATGATCTGTAAAGTAAGCTTAATTAAACTTGCCAACATCATAGAGATGTTATGAAGTCTAGCTAATTAAAGCTCATTAAATGTTTTGGAGATATAAAGTGCTTGCTTTGCAGTCATAACCAAGAAGGGAAAAAAGGGTTTTACATGAAAATACTAAATTTTATAAAATATTTGCAAAAAGATAATACTGATGCCCTCTCGAGCCTAGTTGGAGGGGTAAATGTGCACTGATGGATCAATAGTCTCTTATTTGGTTATTTTGGTGAAGAATAGCATTTAAGACAAGCTGGATAAGATGAGGTATTCATTTGTGGCCACAGAACAAAGTAAATTTAACTGGTCCCCCTGGAATTGAACCAATGACCTGGGTCTCATTAGCACTATCAGCTAACCTAGGTCTCATTAGCACTATCAGCTAACCAACTAAGCTAATTGGATACCATATTGATAATAATATATTTGAACATGGTTTGGTCCATTTTTTCCAAAACTTTCCCTAGATTTAATTTCAATAACCATAAAAAATAGTTTGAGCAATTAGAGCCAAAGACAAGAAGCTCAACATTGTTAGATATCACTAGCATCCAAGGCACTAACTCTTTCTGTCCCGACAGGCCTGGAGTCACCGGTAGGTTCTGGGCCGCTGTCAGAAAGTGAAGTTTGCGTGTGACAAGGCTAATAAGCCGCAGTTCCTCCTGATGAGATTAGAAAGGGCTCTTGTGCATCTCTTGCTCACTAAGACTCTTATTGACAAGAATTAGAAATTGTTCTGGTCTCTGTGTCCTTCGGTGGCTAATAAAGTAACAATGAAGATACACTGTGCTACAGAAGACGGTCCTGAGTACTGAACACAAAAGCCTCAGCCCTGAGCTCATAACTTCTCCTCTCGGGATTGATTGTATCTTTCCGCTGAGATCATGAAGCAAGACTTAATGAGGAACTGAGTTTAGGTGGGACCGTTTCTGTAATTCTTAGTTCTTTGAACTTTCAGGCAAGGTCAATATACGTGCTGTTTCACGGAATAAAACAAAAAATATATGAGGTTGAAATATTCCCTTTCTAGAAATACAAGAGTAATAGAATCCTGCCGTGCTAACAAAGTAGCATGTAAATCTTAGAGTGGATACTTCAGATTCCAAGTGGAATAAATGGCCCATTTGGCCCAAACTAGGTAAACTTGAATTCTGCATAGCTAAACGCTGGAAATTAGCTCCATAATGTATTAACTCAAATAATAATGTTCCTGATGTAAAAAAAAAGATGGAAATTAAACATCTAGTTATAAATACTGTGTCTGCACAATGTGCTGCATGCACCGCATGTGTTAGAATTTCTTCTCAGTTCTTTTTTTAATCTTTTATTCATAGCATTGCAGGTGATGAAAAATTTATGCCTTGAGTCTGGCATTGAAATTAAATGCAAAATGAAAACAGAAGCAGTTTATACTGACAGCTTAAATATCTTTATCTAGCATACGGTTGCACTATAAAAATCACTGGGTGACTTTTTAAATCTCCTACATGTAAAAAAAAAACCCAAGAGTTGTACAATAATGAATAAAGTTATATATCTAAGATATCAACAAAAAGTTGTATTTTATTACCACTTTGTTAATTTCATTTTGCTCTATTTTGCTGTTTTTGTTTAATGGCATAGGCAGATGAGCATAAGCTTTTAAAAATACTGCACAACTTCATCATTGATATTAATTCCTCAGAGTGGCAGGAAACAATTGATTTTTGTAGTATATTTAGTGACTGTGATTTCTCTGGTAGGTTTATATCTTAAGCTGAATAGAAAACATTAATCTCTACCTAAGGTAATTATGCTGTAGTAAAGGTTAATTATTCAAGTGAATCAATTTGTTCATCACTGTATTAATATGAGTGATGCTTTGGAAGAATGGCAATAATTACAACAGAATCCATAGTTAGTAGGTATGTGAGTTTTCAAGTGTATTTCCTTTCTTAGAATAGTTGCAGGTAATTCTGGACACATTATTTTATTAGTCACAGAATGAGGACCCCTGTTAAGTGGTTTCCACTTTTCTAGAGACATTAAGCCTTTTTTCCTAGGCATATGTGTATATGCTATGCTGCATTCAGATGTTCTCTGTGGCTTTTGTTGACGAACTAGTGTTGAATCTCAAATAGTTAGCTCATAATGTCAATTAACTGAAGGAAACAAATGTCTATTAGTTTCTGAGTAAGGCACACAGGTTTAAAATACTTTGTCTAGATATGTTATATATCTATATATTATGAGAATTTAAGAAGTAAGTATAGCATTTAAATAAGTAAAGCATGAGATTTAGAACTGTCTACAGTCGCAGAAAGCACCAATACTAAAAAGCCACTTAGATTTCCAAATTTAGAAGACTTGAGCCCACAGCTTAAAATATTTTACACTCAGCCTCTGATCTGTAGCTTTTGCTTGAATGTTTTATGTAAACATACTGTGTATAATTATGCAGATAATTTTATACAATATTAATTGTGCTAAGAGCAGAGTAAAAGTGGTTTAATTCGGCAATTCATTTACATTTTAATGATTTTAATAGCATAAGATTACCAAATCAAATGATCTCTGACCATTATATTATGTTATGTGAAGAGTTCAAATAGTTGTTCTGTTCTGTATTATTCAGAATATATTTATCACATCCTGTTACTGACAGCCAAAAGGAATCTCGAAACACCCATATTGAAGGAATTAAAAACCGCTTTCAGTGCATTTTAATCTAACATTAAATATACTTAAAAAGTGGGGCCCAAAAGCCGTGACACAACAGATATCAGATTTTAAAGTATGCTTAATACCTGTTTTCAGCATGTAAATTGTCGAGCTGGCCTGCATCTTTGAAATGAAGTTGATAAGATATATTACTTTTTTTGTAGGCATCCTATATTAAAAAAAAGCCAGATGTGTTTGATTTATTCCTCTTTAATGTAGGAAGAATAATTCAAGGTATTTATTCTGGGAATCGAATGGATGTACTAACTTCTACATGTAAAGATAACATCTAAAGCCACTCACCAAATCAACCAATTTCAGGTTAACATTTCTTTCTCTCTTATTTCTTTTATCATGTACAGATTTAATATCATCAGGAATAAATCTAAATTGTTTGCTCCTTCCTCCTAATTCCTGCAGCAATGTAAAAGCCTGGAGAGGTTTGAAATGACAGGATTACAAGCAGTCTTTTGCATACATGGCCTTTAGGGATAAGCGGCTACCTTGCATCTAATAAACAAGAAAGTGAATTCGTTGAATAATGAATTAAGTGGCATAAGTTGTGATAACAAGGAGCAAATGTAACTTCAGACAAATGGTATTTGCTTTGTGTGGGGTTATCTGAGAGGGCTGATGCTCTGCCAAGGGAGACTGAAAAAAGGCTCATTATATTAAGATGTTCTTTTACAGAACACAGGCTAAAATGATCTTGCAGTTTTCCCCCGTTTGCTGAGCTCCTTTGTGAGCTTCCATCCAATCACCCACGTCCACCAGGGGGATAACTAGGATTCTTTTAGACTGTTGAGTGCTGTTTAAAATGAAAATTCCTAGTGAGTTTTAGATGGGTCACTCAACAATTAAATAAAGATGTCTAATTGGTTCATCCGTATTAGGGTCAGCAGCTGGCTACAGAATAAAAGGTTGTGGCGCCCCCATTGCATAGTTCTAAACCAAATTAAATTATTAATCTACTCATTGCTTCAATGTAGCTTCACGGGGATTCCTAACCTGCCATGCTGAATAAAATGGAACGACTACTTTACATTTTCATTATGGAAAATTATATTTTAAATTGCAAATGCTCTCCTATTTAGCTTGCATTGCGTATCTCATTAGATATGTAGAAAGTCTTCAACAGTCACTGCTTATAAGTCATTTTGTTAATTTCTTGTTGTAGCTAGAAACTATGAAACCACCAACAAAGGTGATCTGCATGCAGTACCCACTCTGTAGCCAGAACCAATTGAGCCATGAAAGGCAAAGTCCAGAGACTTAGGGGGACATTATCTTTGACTCTTAAATTCAAAAGATACAATTAAATAACTATGTTACAAGAGGCTTTGGATAATACAACCAAAGTTATTTTAATGATAACAGCTTCCGCAAGGGGTCAGAGTCCTAGTTTTTGTGATCTTTTATAATTATTTTGATTTTTTTTGGTTATATAACTACTGTAAAATGATTATTAGCTTTGTGGGGGGAAATGATAGCTGCATTCCGTTTTCTAATAAAGTGTTACTGTCTTAATAGTTGTTGATATATTCTATTATAATTGTCAATCTAGTCTGCTCATTGATTCATCAGAGCGCATTTAGTGGACATCTACTATATACCAAGCATATTTGAGGAGCCATGGGAACAAGTGGAAGTGAATGAGTTAAAGTTCACTTTTATTGTAGAGTTTACAGTGGGAAGAAACAAAACAATAAATGAGTAAATAAATAAATTAGCAAGAAAGTAGCAAAGTATTGGAACAGAAGCAAGATATAGAGTGACCCCGAAAAGAAGCCTTTTTAAGCAGGATTGTCAAGGAAGGTCTCTCTTTAATGAGGAAGCATTTTTGCTGAGACCTCAGACATGAGAAGAGTATTCCAAGCAAGGAGAATAGCAAGTGCGAAAGCCCTGGTGTGGGAATGAGGCTGGCATACCTAAGAAACAGAAAGAAGGACTGTCGGCTTCCTGGGCACACACCGTGGGTGGCCACACAGGGTTCCATGCTTAGAAGGACCCCAGTTTAAGGCTCTCCTGTTGCCATCTTGGAATTCTTATGATCCTGTAAATTATGCAGCCAGTCATGGAAAGAAATCTAATATAGTTAGAGGATTGTGTATGTGCACGCACCTGCACGTGTGTGTTTCGGAATGGGGCAGGTGTGCATAAAAAACGTAAGGTCAGTAAGTGATACTTCTGGGCATTAATATAGTTTATGAAGGATTAGTTGCACTTTACAATGCAGCCATTTTCTGTCTGCTGTGTAGAAAGTGGAAACACTGTTTTGTTCTATATTAAGCCAAGTCTTCACATACGGATGATAAACTCCTCAAGGGTAATCTTGATCTCTTCTGTATATTGTGTACACTTCACAGCACTGTGTGATTAGCTATTCCACAAACACTAATTGCAACTAAAAGGAATTTGCCTTCTCTTTTAACCCAATAGGGCTTTACTGGGAAAAAAATAAGGCTTTTAGTGTTCATATTTGAATTCTTGTTTTCTTCCATAGTTAAATTGTAGTACCAAATCTGCACGACCATTCAACACTCAGGCTGAATCATATCAAATTGCCCATATTCAACCATATTTTGGGTGTTGAAAATGGCAATTTCAATAGTTCATAGCAGACTGAAATTGCAGGTTTATTTGAGGGAGTAAAATAGAAATCTGGCAAGCATCTTTGTAACCCCTGCAGGATTTATTTGAAAGAGGAAGAAACAACTAGCATAGGGCTGTTGGGTAGCACACTGCAGGGCCGCCAGGTCTGTGCCGGGGGCCTCCTCAGAGGTGAATCCACCCTGAGGCAAGGCCCTCCCCCCAGTCAGCAAGCCCCCTCCCCCAATAATGGAGTCGATGGCTCGACACCCACTTTCTACTACACTCTGCATTATTGCAAGTGGTGAGTAGCCAGGAATTACCGTGTGAGCAGTCTAAGTCCCTGCTGTAGTTCAGAGCTGCCACAGGTCACAGGGCTTTGGTCCACGTGTTGGTATTTACATCTGACCTTTCCTCTGAGCAAACCTATTTGCATTTACTGATGGTTATGATGATTTACCCATTGAGTACTAAGTACAATGGCATTATGGGATCACGTGACAGAATCTGGCCAGCAGGGGTTTATGTCATATCAGGATGTCTCTGGTCAGCACTAAGAAGTGATTTTATAATTCATGCTGAAAAATTCTCAAAATATTTTCTGTATGAGGTGCTTTTGTTGTTTGCTTCTTAACTTTTCTTTTGCTAATTGGTTCTAAATAATCATGATCAAGTTGCTTCTTACCTGGTATTCTTTTTTTTTTTAAGATTTTATTTATTTATTTTCAGAGAGGGGAAGGGAGGGAGAAAGAGAGGGAGAGAAACAGCAATGTATGGTTGTCTCTCACATGGCCCTCAATGGGGACCTGGCCCGCAACCCAGGCATGTGCCCTGACTGGGAATCGAACCGGGACTCTCTGGTTTCCAGCCCGCGCTCAATCCACTGAGCTACACCAGCCGGGCCTTACCTGGTATTCTTGTGCATTTTAGCAATGCACTAAAATCCATTAGTTTATGATTCTTCCATTAGCATGTTCTGTTTCTGTGTTTTATTACTTTCTTTGGATTCCCAAAATCTCCTCTACTTTGAACCACACTTTGAACATTTTGAACCTAACAACACCTTTTTGAGTCAGTAATGAGATTTTGAAGTACTTTCTTAGTAATCTAACAATAATTAAAAACTCCTAAGAAGTTTTGATCTTACCTCAAAAACATTTCTTAAATATATTTATTATTCCCTGTTTTATTTTCCCAGTAACTGTCCTCAGCCTTCTGCTGACTGGTGACTACATATTATCTACTCAATCCCAGGCCCTTGAAGTAGAAGCTTGCATTTGGTTATTTTTCTATGCTCAAGCTACACAGGACCTCCAAATTTCTAAAGTGAAAAAAATCCAACCATTTGAATAATGTAATCTATATAGTTTCCCTCCTGAACTTTACCATGGCACTAGAAATATTCCTTGAATGAATGAATGAGTGACTGAATGCTCTCAAGGAACTTCTGTCTAGTGATGGGACCAGACACTGATAGCAAAATAAGATGTGCTCTGATAAAGGGAGGTACAGGCATTTACAAATATTTAGAGCAGGGACTTGCAATCTGGTCATGGGGAGTCAGGGAAGGCTTCATGACATTCAAGCTGGAATTAAATCTATTCAGAAAGTTTGCCCGTCTCACTTTCCCCCAGGCTCATGCAACCCCAACCCAGAGGCTGATGCACTTCAGGACTGCTTTCCACACAGCACCGTGCCCCTGCCTGCGTTCCATTCCGTTCAGTTTTCCGTTCCCAAAGCACCGTTCTGCTCTCTGGCTGCAAAAGGCTTGTTTAAACCTTTCATGCTGCTTTATTACCAACCAAAAGTTGTGTGTTCTGTGATTGATTACACTGGGCACATATATTTTGAGAAAAGTTGTAAATAATGCGGTAAACTGCTTTGTTTGAAGACAACTTTTAGAGAAAAAGCACACTTAATCCAAAGGAGGGACCCTCTAATGTTGGAATGTCAGCAGCTGGCTATGGCAGGTGATGGAAGGTATGTTTTGAACCAGGTGTTATTCGGGAGTTTCCCCCATATTCCACTAAGTAGCAAACTGCACACATTTACCATTTTGTACCTCAAGAACTGAACTTCTCATTTGTTCAATGGGAAAAATAAAGGTGAGGAAAATAAAGAAGTAAGGAAAATTAAAGAGGTTTAGGAGCAAAGTGGAAATATAAACATGTACCAAATTTCTTCCACCTTCCTTTCCAACTGTTTTTCTGCTGCTTAGAATAAGCTGCATCTTTATTCTGCAGCCAGCCCCACCCCAGTGAGGCAGTGTGGCATCGTGTGGAAGGGGCGTGGACTCCCGTATGGTGGAGTTTGGGGTTTGAATCTCGGTTTTGCTCCTGGCTAACTGTACAGCCTTGGGCAAGTCACTGAACCTCTCTGCGCCTCAGTTTTTCTCATATATAAAAACGTGAATACCTCACTCACAGAACAGGTAAGGGGGTTATATGAGATACCTAACATCTGCTACACATATGTGTTACCGCGGAGTGATCATTATAATGGCAAAGTTCTACTAGAATAGTTTATGAACAAAGGGGACAATTACTGTAAAAATAAACAAAGTAATAAGTTCAGAACAGTTTTCATCTTTAAGAGAATTCCTGCAGAGTTTTATGTGCTCATTTAATACATGCATCCCACTTGCCCCTACCCTCCCGCTCAAACTCAGTGCAGGTGTATTAAATTAGAAACCCAGGGAGAAGGAGTAGAGGAAGAAACTGGGTTTGCTGATAGTAAGCTTGTCGGTGTTAATATTCTGTGACCAAAGATAAACTTTTAACCTCTCTCACAACATGTAGAAACCATTGCTCCACATCTAAGGACTAGACACTTCTACACGGGAAAGAAAGCTCTTGTCCACTTCATCACTAAGGAAAAGATTGAGATGTACATCTTCCTGCCAGAAGGAGAAAAAGTAGCTCACTTTTACTGTGATTACCTCATGTTTTATTGTCCCATCAAATAATAAAAAGCTCCTGAAAATTGTTCCCTGGATTTGGTTTTATACATAGGGCAGAAACTGTCATTGTTGAACTGAAGTATCACTAATATGACATTATTCACTGAGTTTCTGTAAAGTTTAGCTTTCCAAGCAGAAGGCATTATGAATCTTTGTCATGCAGAATTGAGGTCATATTTAAACCTTTTTAAAGGACTAGTTAACTTGGGAAGTTGGTGAGTCAGAACTTTTCAACAGCCTTCTAATAAGAGTTTAAAGAGGAAAGAGTAAAATATTTCCTGACTCCATCTTCCAAAAATCAACAGTAAGAATTGTGGTTTTTTAAGATATCTTTTATACTCCATGAGGGTAGAAATTGTCTTCACCACTATATGTCATAGACTGTCATCTCAGTCAAATAAAGTTCTGAATTTCCTCTGTCTCTGCATCCTGCCCACAGAGGTAGTTTAACCCCTGCATCTAACTCTGACTCAGAAGGTTAAATTGTTTCCCTGGGAAGAGGAAAATATTTGCAGCAAGAAACTGACTTGTCAATGGGCAGCCTAGATTGACCAATTTAGACGGTCCTCAAAAAAGAAAGCAAAAAATAGGTTTAAATTGGCTTTCCTTTTAAACCTAAGAATACTATATTTTATTGTGACTTCTCTATTCAAACACTGCCTAAAGCAAGCTTCGCTTTTAGACCACTCATTTCTCAACCACAGTCTGAATACACCCAACCAGAGCAAGTGTTTGCCAAGGGACTTCTTAAAACTGTGAAGGTAATTTCAGTTGAGACTCATTTTGACATAATTGTGATTGCTCTAGAGGAAAATTTCATTAGATATCTTGCAAAACAGTGCCTTGCTATCTTGGTATGCATTTCTAGAATTCAAAAACTGGAAGGCAAGCCTTGTGCATAGTAGTTCTACACCTCGGCATTTTATCCTTAACCAAGAGGCTTTTTAGTCTTTGGCCTTCAAGTTCCTTAGATATGCAGGGAAAAAGAGACCAGTGTTTACTTTGAAAGATAATTTCCAATGTTATTCAGCTCTAAGCAACTGGTATGTTTTGGCTTCTACAGGTTTCATGACAACCCACTTAGTTAGGCTCACAAACACTGAGATTAGTATGTATATTACTCTTAAAGAATTAATTATTTGATGAGGGATATTAAGTGGGTGCATAAGTACCCAATATAAACATAAATCTATAGAAAGAAGTCTCATGATTGTGTCAGTGTATACATGAAGTAAGGATAGACTGTTGATATTACTAATATGGTTCCATATAGTCAACCTTCAAAATAAAACAGCCAGTTATTTTATGGCAATAACAGCAAAATGGCTTTATTGAGGAGTAGCAGAGAGTTGCCATTTGGAGCAAACAAGCTACAGCAGAACCATAGGCAAATCCAAAGAGCAAAGGAGGGAGGCTTGCTTTTATTAGGTTTTAGGAGGAAATTGGAAAGGGTTGTTTAAAATAAAAATTCATTGGAGAAGAACCAAGTTCTCATTGGCTGCGAGCAGCCATTCGTGCATTGTTGCTGGGGCAAGGAGAGATCTTCCTCCTTTTAAAAAAAAGCAGATGAACTTCCCATGTGATTAATTAATGTCCTTCTTCCTGCTGGCTATGCAGGCCGCAGTTCCACGTGAGATATTATGGGTGTGACATATTATCTCTTCAGGGCTTCGTGACTCTGTTTTAAATAAGGTTTCATTTCCTTTATTTACCTTCACAATATTAATTGAAGGGTTGAAGTATCTAAAGTTTACTCTCTATTATTTGTCAGGCACTTTATGTTACTTATCTCTTAGAGTCTTCATGTCTGTTCTGGTAGCCAGGTATTATTATTTTTGTATTGAACAGAACTGAGGCTCAGCAAGTGACTTGCCCAAGGTCGTATAGTTAGTATGTGACAAAACTGATATTCAAGCCCCAAACTCCTTCCACCCAACATAGGGCTGCTTCAATCAAGAAACGCTTCCTGTAGAATAAAGATGTCCCTAATTCTAAGACACAGCAGAAATACAGTTAGAAGGAATGGAGTTCTTCCCGGTACATAAACGTGCCTTGGAAATAAACAGCGAGGACGGTTGGAGGGCGACTGGCTCAGTCACTGTGACTGACCGGGAAGATTGTCCAGAGAACTCTGTGGGTTAGTCTGAAAGGAAAGAGCTAGGAAGCAGAAAAGATAGCACAATTTCTCTGGAGAGGCAAACACACATAACAAATGCTATAAGACAATTTGTAATTAATACTTAAATTGTGCAGGAAAATCTCTAAATGCTTCAGATATGTGAATAGTAGAACAATCTTTGGAGGCTAGGTTAGTCAGAAAGTCTGTGGGAGTGGCCAGTTTCCCAAACTTGGGGAAAAACTCTCTTTAAGTTTATGGACCCAAGACGATAGTAACTGAAGTGCTAGAGGGTAAATGGTGCATTTTAGGGATGAAATGAGAAAGATCTTTTGGGGTGGGTGAGGGGAGATGGTTAGAAGCACTGGGAAAGCTGGGAAGAGGGGCTGACGTTCCACTCGGTGCAGAAGGTGGACCACCGTCTCTGTTTGGGGAGTGAGGTGATGGAAAGCATTGTTTGACAGTTTTCAGTCGGTTTGGAAGATACATGATAGACTGGGATTATGTGCAGTGTCGTTCAGGAAGCCCTTTTAGAAGGATGTGAATTATGCATTCATTTTGATGGTCCTTTTCTTTACCACCCAGAATTAGATCGAGGAGCATTTTGGAACGCATCTCATGCGATGACAAGCTACATTTATAGAGGTCTTGCTGTAGGCCAGGCAATCTGCTAAGCATTTTACTTTCAGTTAATCTTAACTGCCTATGAGGTATAGAAATTTTTAAGTGCTTGACTTTCCATTATTAATAAATAATCAATCAATCAGTCAATCAATCAGCTGAGTTGGTACACAGCAATGGCCAGGATACAAACAGAGACAGGTGCTACAGCTCCAGACGGTTTAGCCCAGAATTCGATGACTGGCCCACCACGTGGGACAGTAGGTAAACCTAGTTTAAAGCCCCTCGGAAATACCAAACAATTGTTATTTTTCAACATATGAATGTCACAACAGTTATAGGTCCCTGCCTCATACACTGATATAGCAAATAAAAATTTGAATATTCACAGGCATTGTTCTGCCCATTTTATGCACATTATATCATTTTAGGGAGAAACCGAGGCTTTTGTTGATTATATAACCTGCCCACAGTCACATAGCTAGTAAGTGGCAGAGACAGGGTTTCCTTCATGGTATGATGAGGGAAACAGAAAAATGTTACAGAGACTTGAAGTAAGAACTCACATGTGAGTGAGGGAATAAGAAAAAATGTACGAAGGGGTTGCATTTGAATTGCTACTTGAGGGATGCATAGGACAGCAGAGGACCAGAGTAGGGGTGTTGGGAAGACCAGTGGCAGAGAGGCCGCTTGTGTTAGGCACTCCCACCTTGTTGAATGAAAGCATTAGCACACACAAGAGTGAATTGGCTGGGGCTGCAAAAGCATGGTGACTGTTGTAAATGAGGGGAGAATAGCAGAAGAGACACCGTGAGGCAGATTTACAGGAATTAGCAGTGGATTGGGATTTGGGTGAAAGGGAGCCAGTGAGAGAGAATGTTTAGACTTGGACAAGTTGGACGTGAAGTGACAGGCATATATTATGAAATGTTTCTCAAAGAATGGAAAGTGACATCTGGAATTCGGAAATAAGGTCATCATACACACCTGTCAATTAATTTAGTTGCTAGTATTGCAAAGAATTAATTTTAGAAAAAACTTTAAAACTTAAAAAGTACTTTTAGACCTTTTCTAATTTTGTACAATCCTACCTTCCCAGATAAATGAGTTATTTATGTTAAAAAAGAAGGTTGAGAGAGACGAAGTAGAACAAATTGACTAGTGACAAAAATACCACTTCATTTCAAGAGAAGGCTGTGTTTGCACATTTTACATAGCTCTCTTCCTTAGTTTTGGGATTATATACCAAGTGAGTGAGATTTAGCAAAGAGGAGTTGTGACCAGGCCAATTAGAACATTTCCTTTCAATGCTGAAGTTCTGGGAAACTGATTTACATTGAGGAGAAATTTGAGGTAATGTTCTGGGAATGGGAGACCAAAATTTCCTGTCTGTCAAAGTCTATAGAATTGTATAAGTTTGTACCTGGAATTTAATTATTGGTGTGACCTCTTTGGAACTCCCCAAACAGAGGAAGGTTTTGATTTTGCTTTTTAAATGCTTAACATTCTTTGTATGAACTACTGGAAAAAGAAAAGATGATGATTGATTCAAAAGTAACTTGTTCATTCATCATCACGTGGACAGAGCTGTGTGCTAGCAGGTAACTCTCTTTAAATAACTCATCATCCCAGTCTACATGAGGACTGTGTCCACAGTAGTTGGGACAAATGTCCAGGGAAATAAGAACAAGAGGGAGCTTTTGGCAAAGGTAAGCTGTCAGTAGATATAGATCGGGGGCTTAGATCCTGTCATGAGTGAGGCTTCAGATGTTAGTGAGGGCTGTGTAAAACAGTCCAGTATGGAAGCATCTTAGATAAAATTCTTGTAATTTTTTGGCCAGAAACCTAAAAATTGCTTCAGTCTGTGGCTGTAATTTCTGTGCCAAATAAGAAAGCACTTTGCTGGCTCTTTCTTTTATAGAAGGACCAAATGAGATAGATCGGAAATATGTACTTTGAACAGCTAGGCAGAGTCTCAGGAAGTTTGCCAAACAAGATTTCCAAATAAAATGTTTGGGACAGAAAACAGGGATGGACTTTGCAGATGTTGGATGGGTTCCACCAGCCATCTGTGCAAAGAGTTACTTGGTATCACATCAGCTGAGAGCTATGAAGTGGCACAAAACTGTCAGCGATAACTTCACTGTTAAATGGGTCCCTTTATTTACCAGGCAAATCTCTCTTTACCAAGATAAAGTATCTGAATGTATCTGCATTTCCCGTGAGAAACAATAACGATGACTGAAATTATTTAAACATGAAGGAGTTTCATCAATCGAACTGTTACCTCGGTGCTGATGCATTAGCAGTCAGCAAAGGCGGATTAATTTACTTACGGTGAGCTAAGTGCATTCTTGGCTCACAGAGGGGAATCATTCGCTCACTTAAGCCAGAGATCCCATTTTTGACGGCAAATGTCACTGCCTGGATTTCCCTTTAACAGTCTGGCAACCCCACACCCCTGTTATAGTATCCATTTATTTGTCTTATTTTCAGCCAGATTAATCCATTCTGTTTTGACAAGAAGACTGATGGGTAATTGATAACTGTGATAGACACAAACAGAAGAGTTGGATGCTGAATAATTCAGCACTTTTCAGTATCAATAAGAGAACAGGTTGAAGAATTTGTGTCTCTATTTACACTTAAACTAAACTAAGTCAGCCCAGACATTTATGCTGCCAGTCTATCAGAAAACCAAACAGTGTACATTCAGTTTCCACCCGACAAAATGTTTTATAAGCTTGTAACAATATGTGTGGAGCTGCCAGAATAATAAATAGGTGCGGCAGTCCATGCATGCTAATGTTATGTTGTAAGCAGTTTTGTTGACAAGTGCTAATACTTCTTTCATACTATCATCAAAAGCAGCTAATACAACAGCCATTATTTGCTGGCTTTCCAAGCACGACATGATGGATTGTGACCTTAATATGGGTTAGCCGAGTTTTGAAAGTTAAACAACTTGCAATAAATCATAGAATTATTACAATGCAGTTTAATTGGTTAAGGACTGTTTATTTCCTAAACAGGGTGAAAAATTTCTGTTTCGGCACTTTTAATTTGCAAAGTGCATTTTCATTATGAATGGCAGTTTAATATTCTGCTCTTTTGTCATGCAAAATATGCAACACACAGGCAATCTATTAATTGGACAAAAATGCATTGCAAGCGTAAATTATCCTTTATATCATCACTTGTGAGCTTTTACATCTATTAAATGTGTTAAATGGAACATAGTTAAAGACTATACAACTTGCAAGCTACTTCTGAAACTTAAGTCATGCTGCAAGATGATTTTAATGACCTTTATTTTTGGCAAAATAAAGTAATTAAGTAATTGTAAATATAAAGGGCAATTTAGAGTTACTGCTTCCTTAAGGCACAGAGGCAAATGTTGTATTGTCTCTGGAAACAAACAATAGCACTGGTTTGTATTGATATGTCTTGAGAAATGGACTCCACCTCAGTATTTACTTCTTTCTGTGCTACAGTATAATTTCTATAGCAGAAATTTCCATTGGCAAATGTGCAGAAAAAGGTGAGTGAGACAACAGCAAATTGATATTGCAGCATAGCTCAGCATAATGGAATACTCGCCCCATATGTTTTGGTTCAGTGACGTGTCTGTGCACGGGGCTAGTTAGAGCGCAGAAAGAGTAACGAGTTATTTTGTACCCGGAATGTTGCTATGACGTGTGCTTCACTTTAAGAAGGGCAGATATCTCAATGTGTTCCTGCAAGACTGCCTTAAAATATATGCAACCTCTTCATTCACATACAATTCTGAGCACATTTCTCATATTTATTGGCACCTGGGCAGACCTTTTACAAACTGAAAGCTTCTACTGGCTTCAAATGTGTTCCACAGGTTGGCTCAGCTGAAGCAGGCATACTTTTGTGCTGCCGCTCCAAGTATCCTTCCAACGTATCAATTGTCAGCAATATGAACCAAAAGTTGAAAGTATACTTCAGATAGACATTCCATTCATTTTTCCTAGAGGGAAAAAATGTTAATGTGAGAATGCGCACACACAAAAATAAAGAGATGGGGAAGAGGGAGATGGGAGAGAGGAGAAGAGGGGAGCGGAGGGGACAGGACAGAAGAGTTTCAGGAGACACTATTGCTATAGTCTATTGATTATACTTTCTTTGCTGTAACTCATGCCCTATAAGTAAAATGTAATTATTTTATTCAATTATCATTAAGTGTCACAAACACTAAATTTCAATAATGACTTAATGTTGTAATCTTATTTACTGAATTTTATAGATAAGAAATTATCAGAAACATAACCAATATTTAGAGAATATAGGTAAATATAACCCAAACTCTTAATTTATGAAGCCAATAAGAAGTTGAGTTGATTCCATTTTCTTGGGGCACTTTTCAAAGTCATTCATTAATAGACTAAATCTGTATTCTGTGTGAGGATTAGAAGATTTCCTGAAAGCTCAGGCACATAAAGCTGAAAGTATAATGACTATAAACTTAATCATTGTGTCAATATGATTGTTTTCAGTTATCGCTTTTTAAGTTTTTTTAATTAAATTTTTTGGAGTGACATCAGTTCATAGAATTATGTAGGTTTCGAGTGTACAGTTCTATAATATATCACCTGTATATTGCATTGTGTGTTTACCACCCAAAGTCAAATCTCCTTCCATCCACATACATTTGACGGCCTTCACCCTTCACTGCCTCCCCCCGACCCCTTTTCTCTCCAGTAACCACCACACTGTTGATGTGTCTATGAGTTTTCATTTGTTTGATCATTTTTGTTTTTAGTTTTATATCCCACATATGAGTGAAATCGCATGGTTCTTGACTTTTTCGGTTATCATTTTCAACTAACTTTTTACCATATTTTATTATTAAATTTCAAACATACAGAAAAGTTTAAATAAATACCCAGATGCCCATTACTTTGATTCTGCCATTTAACTATATTTGCCCTTTCACATATCTATCCATCTTTCTACCCATCCATCAATCCATGTTATTTTTTGATGCATTTCAAAGTCAGTTGCAGCCATCGGTATACTTCTCTAGTGCGCATATCATTGATTAGAGTATAATTTTTACACTGTTCTTTTTCTTTTGAGGGTAAATCTGCATATAATAACATGCACTAATCTTAAGTGTAGCATTTGATGATTTTCAACAAGCTTTTAGTCTGATGCAGCCATGCTTGCTGAACTCTCGTAGATGTCAACACAGAATGAGGTTCAGTGCACACAGAGCTCTCCAAGGCCTGGGCTTCAGACTGCTCGCTGTGGCTAGGATGAACTCATCCTCAGGGCCACCTCCTGCTGGGGGCATTCAGCTCTGGAGGTCTCCAGTTCCTTCTGTTTTGCGAGGATAGGAAG
This sequence comes from Micronycteris hirsuta, assembly GCA_004026765.1. NCBI lineage: Eukaryota > Metazoa > Chordata > Mammalia > Chiroptera > Phyllostomidae > Micronycteris > Micronycteris hirsuta. Next base: position 71,127 of record PVJI01000579.1, read on the forward strand.
TTTATATAATTGGGCTCCACAACACTTACTGTGCTCTCTGTTGTGTGCCTATTATGTGCAGAACATTTTGCTAAGTGCTGTGGAGAACACTGAGGAGTCTGAAGACACAGAGGCCAAGCTGTGGAGTCTGTCAAAGGGCATTCGGTCAAGTTGTGTGCCGCACAGCTGAAGTGGAATAGTTCAAGATTACACCGACTTAAAAGCCAGTTCAGTGAGAGGGGAAATTCTGGGCAGTTCAGAAGAGATAAGAATGTCCTGGAGTGTTCTGGAGAGTTCCCCATCTTTCACATTATCCATCCATCAGCAACCAGAGTGACCATTTAAAAAAGAAATCAGGTCCTGTCACTCTCCTGACTTAAAACCCCTCGATGACTTTGCAGCACACTTGGAAAAATTGGAAACTCCTATGAGACCCTGTGTGACATCACTTCCCTCCCACCTGATTCTGTGTCTTCTCACCTCCCACATCCTCCTTGCTAGCCTTCTTTTCTTCAAACACACCTTACTTGCACCCCCACTACAACCTTTTCTCTTGTCCCCCTCTCTCCCTGGAACGCTCCTCCCCCAACCCTTCAAACAGCTGATCCTTTCTGATTATTCAGGTCTCAGACCAAATGCTCCCACAGAAAGGTCTTCTCTGCAGGAAGAAAAGCACCCACACCATCCCACCACCCTGTCCCAAGTCAAAAAATATTTAGTGCAAGAGTAGACTTGCTTGGTTTGTTGCAGTACCATGGGAAATGAATTTAGAATGAACAGACAATTATTGGAGGAGCATCTGAATAGAATTAGCAATAAACTAAACAAGAAGAGTCAAAAATTAAAAGGAAATATAGATAGGATTTGATGAGCATAAGTATGTGGATACAAAGGCAATAATCTCAGAGAACACCAAGATAATCAATCTTGAAAACTAGAAAGAATAGAAAGTCTAGCAGAAGTAACCAAAATTGGTATCAGATTCTTCTTGCAATATTTATCATGCAACATTTGTTTATTGGTATGAGAGAGAAATCAATGACACAGGAAATTTATTTTAGTACTGTAAATAAGCAGGAGAAGTTTATAAGCCTACCTAAAACTTTTTGCTACAATGAAAGTTGTTAACATAAATGAGATCAGGAGGAGAAAAACCCCTCAAACTATTCTTTCCAATGAATGATTATGTTAGTGACTAAATTAGCTATTGTTTGCAAGTCTGATGCAGTTATTTGACTATTTAAACCTGAATTTAGAAATATATAAAAATAAAATTTACAATAAGAAAATGTTAATGAGTAAGGCAACAGCTGGTAATGGGTCATAGCCATTTGAAATTGTATATCCAAATGTCCTTAAGGTTTGCAATGTATGGGACCTTCAGAGTGTTCAATGACATAGAAGACATCTACACTAGGCAGTGTTTCTTTCAACTATTCTTATAATATAACTTTTTTCTTTACTGTTTCCATTGCATCAGAAATACATGTGCAGTGTAAAAACTCCTGCAAGACTTTTCAGGGCTGCTCAGTTCGTGAAAGTGCACCTATGCATTTGAAACCTCGAATACTTTTGTATGCTTTCACTGGAGTGCCTTTTGCATGCATTATATAATTTTATCATCACATTAATCTGTGAGATAGACATTGCCCTTAAATCCAGGTTTAAAAAAAAAAACTGAGACTCAGGGATTTTATTTCTTCAAGTTCTAAGCACAGCGTAATGATTCGTAGCTCTTCCTCTCGTGTGTGGAGGACCGAGACAAAGCACCGGCTCTGCCACGCAGCGCTGAAGTCCTCGGGCCCCCCACCTCCTCTTCACCACCCTCCCTCCGCTGCCACCCCCCACCCTGACCCCTTCCCCATTTCATCAGCCCTATTACTGTCCTGAAAAGTTGAGTTCAATCATGGGCAAGTAGAGACTTTGAAAAAAAATAGGGCATTCAAAAAATGTTACTGGCATGTTGACATCTTCATAAAAATCAGGGATCCTTGAGGTGTCAAGTTGACTAATGCATGAACACTTGAAGAAGCTCAACATCAAGACGTGAAAGATGAACATAAATACCTATCTTATGTTTCCATAGGTGTGACCTACTCCCTTGAAAAGGCCATTTTAATCTCAAATTTCCATTACTTTTTATCACCCAGAAACATTGTTCAGTAATGCCTCTTACCTACATAGGAGTTCCAGTATTTCCCAGGGAACCATGTCAGTATGAGTTACAGTACATGCTACTTACATGTAGTAGAAATAAGTTTAATCTGCTGAGGACATTGGATCTTTTCAAAGATGTCCTTAAATGCTATGAAAGAGAAATATCATAACAGGTTAATTTGTGGATTCTCAATTTTTAAAAAGTATTTTATTTATTTATATTTTTTAATCTTTATTTATTTTTAGAGAGAGGGGAAGGGAGGGAGAAAGAGAAGGAGAGAAACATCAATGTGTGGTTGCCTCTCACGTGCCCTCAACTGGGGACCTGGCCTGCAACCCAGGCATGTGCCCTGAATGGTAATCAAGCCAGTGACCCTTTGGTTCACAGGCAGGCACTCAATCCACTGAGCTGCACCAGCCAGGGCTATTTATTTATTTTTAAAGAGAGAGGAAGGGAGGGAGAAAGAGAGGGAGAGAAACATCCCAGTGAGAGGGAAACATCAATTGGTTGCCTCTTGCACATGCCCCAACCAGGGGCCAAACCCAAAACCCAGGCATGTACCCTGACTGAGAGTCAAACTAGACAGCCACCTACTGCTTTGTGGGGGGACAATGCCCAACCAACTGAGCCTCACTGGTCAGGGTGGATTCCCTATTCTTATGTTCCTTGATCTTGCCTATGCTATGGACTTAGGCAGAATTTTTTCATTTATCAAAATCACTTCTGTGTCCAAAATCCCTTGTCACCAAAATCTCATTCTTCAGAATTAAAAATACACAATTTTGAAAGTTAAAATAACAGAATTAGTTCATATACATATTTATATAAATATAAAAATTTATATAAGTAAATTTATATAAATTAGCTTTATTATAGAATTATCCTATGTAGGATTTTAGTCCTTAAAAACCTTACGAATTACGTGTTAATATATTTAAAAATATTCTTTCACACCTTGATCCCTAACTACTTTACACAGGAAGACAAATGCATTTATTAAGAGAAAAAAATCTTTTACCTTCTGTGAGTTATGCAAAGAGCAAGAAATATATCTGTATGAAATTTTTTCATTGCAACTATGGAATCTCTCACAATTTTTTTATTAGATTGTAATTCCATTACTCTTTATTCCCCAAGGATGGAAAGAATGCACTTTATTTTTTGGCAAAATAAATAAATACCCTGAGTTGGTAAAAAATATCAATTACAAGAGTGTCTACCCTAAAAGTCACATTCATTTTGTTTGTTATTGCAAGTTATTAAAAGGCTTCCAGGCATGCATATAAAACCTGAAAAACAACGGTTGGATCTATCATATTAAATTAAAATCTCTCCCTAAAAAAGTAAACTCAAGTAGTTTATCAGTCAGGGAATGCCATGCCACCCCAGAAGTCAATACAAATAAGACTTTATTAAAACATAACTAAAATGAAGTTCCACCAGAACCCTCCATGGGAATTGTTCTGCTTTAGATTCAAATGTGGAGAGTAAAAATATATCAGCTGACTTTAATTTCCTTAAAGTACAAAGGAAGAAAAGAAAAACACATTTCATGGCCAACAACAGGGATCACACTTGAGAAAGAAAATATGTCCTCAAAAAGGTATATGTGAAATATAACCATGTGGTAATCAAGTTAGACAGTCTCTGCTTTCAAAACAGACAGTTCATACTCTGTAATACTTGCCCTCCTGCTAAGTTCCTTTGGCTATTTTTCTAATACTTAATGTACCTTAAGTCAATTACTGCAGTTTTATGTGCCGCCATTAGTTGGCGGTCCAGGTCATTTTCTTCTTTAGTTATTCTTTATTTCTTGTTATATCATTAAATGTTCTTTTCATGATAGTTCTCTATTTTTTTCCCTGAAGCAACTGGAGTGTTCACCTGTAAAAAATTCAAAAGATGTACTCAAATTTTGAGAAGCAGGCTGTGGTATATAGTTAAGATGGTTTTCCAGATACGGTTGCCGGCATGTTAGCTACAACTCTTTCCATTCCCAACCGGGTAAATGAGTGTGATCATACCCCATCTGAAACTTAATGTTCTACATCAGCATGTGAATTGGCTACAAAATGTTTCCTGGAAGGAATGTCCCATGTATATGACTAATCTGTAACTGATTATTTACCTGGTCTCTAATATTTTATTTAAATAATGCTGTGAAAAAATTCTAACAATCTTTGAACATTACCTAGCTAGGTAATGGTTAAAATATTAATATTTTTGATATATAAACAAAAATACAACCAAAAATCAGCAACTATTTTCAAACAGTTGTATAGCAAAGCAGTTTTCCAGATTGTTAGATAAAAAAATTCTATTATTACTGTCAGCATTTCCGCTTTCTTGTATACCCAGTGAACTACAGGAAGCAAAGTAATACAAATGTTTTTTAAAAATTGTTTGAGTCCTGGTTAGCGTGCATCATCCCATAATCTGAAAAGTGGCAGGTTCAATTCCTGGTCAAGGCACACGCCTAGGTTGTGCGTTTGGTCCCACGCCGGGGCGTATATGAGAGGCAACTGATGGATATTTCTCTCCCATATTGAAATTTCTCTCCCTCTCTTTCTCTCTCCCTTCTCCTCTCCCTAAAATTCAATAAGCTTGTCCTCAGGCAACGATAAAAATAAAATAAAATTAATTAAAATAATATAAAATAATAAAATAAATTATTGGATTAGCTATTAAAAGAAACAGCTCCCCAAACAAACAGTATGTAATCTTTTATACTGTCTCCCAAATATGAAAAATATGCACGTACTTCTGCAAACACAAAAAGGGAGTTCCGCGTTTGCGGTGGGTGGTGTTGGAGGGCACACCACCATGCACCTGTGTGAACTTCCTCTGGCATTTAGGTGAGAAGTGGGCCTACCTGGGACAATGTCATTTGGCACAGAGATGTGCCGTGAGGCCCTACAATGCTGCATGCAGCACAGACTCGTGCTATGACTTACGTATGTTGAAGAAAGCAAAGTACCTGTGAACCCAGCCAACTCTCCAGGACAGTACTCCCCATGCGGTGACGGAGCAACCAAGGCCAATTCCATTTCCGAATCTGCCATGTCAGCAGACAGCCTCTTCTGTTGCCATGGCCATGAAAGAGTCCACTGGAGGGTCCCTTCCCACTGGCAGTCAGATGCTTTGACACATGGAGAATCTGTTTCTGGTCCGTAGCCAGCACTAGTCACATGGCTCCATCACAATGCACAGGGACAGACGGACTATTTAGCCAGATGACAGTCACTGTCACAGACTCTATAAGGTCACATCATCAAGTTTTTTTCCTTCTAGTTTTTGTCATGGCTATTCTAAAAATTGGGATGTTTGAGAAAAACGTTTTTAAAATTAATTTTTGTTATAAAAGTTGAGCTCTAGTCCCACTGGGGTTGGGGTGGGGTGCAGGGGACAAATAAACCAAGTTGAAAAATTTTGGTGAAGACAAACAAGGCAGTAACCAGTTCTGGCCAAAGTGAAAGCAGTTTGCTTTCTTCTAGCAATAAGTTCAGCATTTCCCAGATTTATGATTTTCTCTTGTTTTCTGAATCCCCAAAGTAGCTGTCTTTTCCAAAGATCTTTTTTCTTACACTTATGTTTATGCATCTATAACTTTATTCTCCTTGTTCAAATTTAATAAAACTGTTTATTATCCCGTAATTGGTATGTTCAGCTTTCTTCACTTAGGGGATTACACTACTTTAGGATTTTGCACACTGAAGGTACTCAATAAACATATGTAGAAAATTTGACTGTTTATATTGCACATGTATTTTTATTTTAAGGCTATTGACTAAGAAAAAATGTAGGCAGAGGGCAACCTCACCCTCTTTGAAATACAGTTGGGTCTCATACAATAATCGGAGTAGAACAAAATGGAGAGTGAGGTCAGAGTGGGCTAAAGTGGCAGAACTCAGACAAAGTGGGATCCTGGCTTAGAGACAGAGGAAGGTCCCGGGCCTCCCTAGCAGATAACAGGGGAAAGGAGCTACCTGTTGAAGGGACAGGGTGAGAATGGGACAGTCCCAGAAAAGGGATATTTAATCATCGGCAGGACCCAAATGAGAGTCCACAAAGAGGCATATATCTTCAAGATACATCTTTGGACATCCAGAGTCCCAAGCTGACATGTTTCCTGTTTCGCCCTTTTCCATTGTTATGTCTTATTGTTTTGCAACTCTTCTTTAAGAATATAATAAATTGCCCTGAATGATGTGGCTCAGTGGATTGAGCTCCAGCCTGTGAGCCAAAGGGTCGCTGGATCACTTCCCAGTCAGGGCACATGCCTGGGTCGTAGGCCAGGTCCGCGGTAGGGGGTGCGTGAGAGGCAACCATACATTGATGTTTCTCTCCCTCTCTTTCTTCCTCCCTTCCCCTCTCTCTAAAAGTAAAATAAATAAAACCTTTAAAAAATATATAATAAATTATTCCTATATAGTTAACATAAATAATCTTTAGTAATTATCAAAAACATTGATAGTTATCTCTTTATGGTTCAGTTGCCTTTCTGTAGTCCACATAGATTGAAGTACGGAGCCATGAGGCCTTTGCTGATATAGAAAGATTTTGATGCTATTTAAAGAAAATTTAACAAGTATTTCCTTCTGACAAATTTGCATTCTGATATTTTATTTGTATCTTTTTTAATGTCATAACAAGAAATGGATTGGATTGTGAAGACAGTCATTTTAAATAATTAACCATGAATCATTTTAATTAGCAGAAAATAATTATAGGTTGGATATAAACTCTTATGAATGCAAAGGATAAAGACTATTAGAAAAATAATACCACCTGATAGATGTTGAAATGAATCCAAAAGGGCCTTTTATTTGAATCCATCTTAACTAAGGCATATTAAATGCCTCCCATTAGAAAACATTCATATTTCTGCAAGACAAAAATTATTAGCAAGCATATGTTGTTGGTTAAAGAATATTTAGTGTAACAATTAAAGAAGACATCTTTATTGCTTCCTAAAAAGGAAAATAATTCACTTGTTCTTGTCATAACACTTTCTGGGTCAGAAGAAAATCTTAGACAGATTCAGAATATCTGTACAGGAATGCTTACAAAACTATCTGTGGAGTTTAATATATTCATTTCACTTGGAAAATGTTTATTGAAAGACTGACATGGTAGAGTTAACATATGTGGCTCCTGTTTTCTAAGAAGAGCTTGTAGGGACAGAACATGTGGCAAACTGATGAGCAAAGCCACAGACATATTCCACTGGCCGTCAGTTTCTGTGAAGACCACCAGCAGGACCTAAATGAGAGCTCACAACAGGATGCAGTCCACAGGGGTGCATTTTTGAGCTAAAGGGAGCCCAGGGGTGGGCCTCAGGAGACATGTGCCCCGGATATGGTGACACAGATAACTAGCCAGTCCCTGACTCTCTCTGCCTTGAATAAGTTGCATAGTGACGCTTTACTTGTTTATTATTAATACCGCCAGGATTGTAAATGGTAAAATAAGATGTGAAATTAATTTTTAAAGTTAAAAGCAGCAGCAACAAAAAGATATGGTATTATTTGGTCAAAATAGTATATTTATTTTACTTTTAATATATTGATTTTTATTAATAAAAACATCAACACTGTTAGAAATGAAGAGTATCTGGTATATGTGTGGTTAAATAAAGCACAACTTATTTTCATGTGCACATCATAAAAAATAAATGATGTCTTATTGCACTGAGGTATGTTTTTATGATTGTTGAGAGCTAATGATGCAAGAGTGTCTCTTTGCACAGAAATATGTAGTGGCATTCCAATCACTGGTCACAGATCCTTGGCACATATCATTGTGATTTTGCAGGTTAGTTTCCAATTTAGAAAAATAACAAGGTCACTACTTAAATCGTTGCTTTTTTTCTGCATTACTCTCTTGCCACCATCTAGAAAGTTGTTTTTCTTGGTAATAAATGGGGTCAAGTTTTACGCATAGGACAAATGCTGCTCCCACCTTCTAAAAAACGTCACGGCGCCCCTCTGTCCTGTGCTGTGTTACTGTCCTCCTCTCTCTTCTTCTCTCTCACTTGAAATATGGAATGAAACATTGTCTTCAGTGAATCACAACTGGAATATGTTGGCTGCCTGGGAGAAAAGAGGAAGGCCTAAGAATCTCCTTAGATCTTCTCCCATTGGCTTTGGCATAGGTTACTTTATATAATTAGCTAAAATAATTAGCTTTGCAGTTTAGGACAGTTGTTCTTCTTTGCCTTGGATTTGAGGGTAATCTGCCCAGTTGTAATAGGTGACTTTTAATGTTTCTTTCAACCCTAAAATGTTTTATTACAAGAAGTCCTGTGTAGTCCAGGGGTTGCTTAAGGAAAAAAAAGAAGGTAGAATACTAAATGGAAATGAAAAGGTGAGATCATCAAGGAGAATTACACACTGCAGTTTTGCCTGGAACAGATAGGCAGAAGCATGAGTGAGAAAAATGAATCCTGATACAATAGCTAAGAAGCCACATACCTCCTAACTTTCCAACCCTTATACCTATTCTTTTTGAGCAAGGGAAGTGGGTTTCACCAAAAAAAAGAAAAGGTTCTCCAGGGAGAAGGGGAAATAAATGAGACTGTATTTGTTCCTTCAATGATAGGAGGAACTTACCAAAGAATAAGACAGATGCCTCATTCCTAGGGACTACTTAGATTTTCCATGACAGCAAACGTCTGTTTGTGATATAGTCTCGTCTATAGGTCAGCCAGGCAACTGCTTGGCTAGCTGCCTGCTGAGCAGCCCGGCACCAAGGAATAGACAAGAGTCACACACAGTAACTATGCTATTCACTCAGCTTTTATTGAATGCAGGTTCACTCAAAGTAGAACATCAACATACATTAATATCCTATTTACACTGTAACTATCTAAGAGAAATACAACACATGCACACACAGAGCAATCAATGGGGAGTAACAAACCCGAGTCCCAGAGTCTCAATCTGCAGACCCAGGAGACAGCACAGTGGACAAGGGAGTCATCAGCATCTTGCAAGGAAGGATCTCCACATCCAAGTGGGCAGCAGGGCAAGTGAAGTCCTCAGTCCGGCAAGGCAGGGCCGCCAGCAGCCATCGTCAAGGGAGATCCGCATGATGTGGAGTAGCACTCTGGTGTGTGGAGCTCAGCTGTCTCAGCACTGCTGCCTCAGTCATACCTTGAAAGTGGTGTTCTCCACCTTCTGGGTCCTTCTAAAGGTAAATGTCTTGCACCCCTGATGCCAAGTGTGGAATTTCCCCAGGAGCCCATCTATGGGTGGTCCTGCTCTGCAGACATGGCTGTTCTGGTCATGTGTGCAGATATCTTGGGTGTGTCTCCTTGCCAGATGTATCTAGCATGACTTAGGTAGTTCCCCTCCTGAACCAGAGTGTGGAGTCTGACTGGCAGCATCTTGGTTGACACGAATGACTCCATCTTGTTTCACACACTTGATGTGGAAGGATAAGCATTATCAGCACCCGCTCGCAATGTGATTGAAGCCCAATATTTGATTCTCCTGGAAGAGAGAAAATGAGTTGTAAGAATTCTAATAACATAGCTTTATTTTTTTAATTATAAAATGAGTAAAAGAAATCAGTTGACAGCTAGTGAGGGGGTTTAGGGGATGGAGGTACTGAGCAGAAAAGAAAAAGGACTCATGGACATGGACAACAGTGTGGTGATTGCTGGGAAAGGGAGATATAGGGGGGCTAAATGGTAATGGGAAAAATACAATAAAGATTAAATTACTAAAAAGTCAAATTTGACTGGGCATGTAAAAGTTTACACAGTTAGATCAATGGTTAGTGAAGAGGCTAAAATATAGTTCATCCTAATGCATATTTGTTTCCAGGTAAAAGAGTCTGCTTTAATATTTAAAATATTGGTAAATATTACTAGTTCTCATTCCAATGTTAAAATAGGCCTAAAACTTGTAATGTAGTTTATCCCTTTTACATTGGCCCACCATGTATAAAAATGTATAAAAGAACCAGATCAAACTATTGATCATGAATTATTTTTAGAGGAATTTTAAAAATAGCTTTATTGAGATATAATTGACAATAAACTGTACTATTTAAAGTATACAAGTTAATAAGTTTTCAGCATTTCCGCTATCTCCCAAAGTTCCCACATGCCCCTTGGTGATGTCTTCCACCCACCCTTCCCCGTTCCCAAGTAACCACAAATTGGCCTTTAGTCAGTATGGATTAGTTTGCATTTTCTAGAGTTTTATATGAATAGAATCAGACAATACCTACTCTGTTTATCTCATTTCTTTCACTTGAGACAATTTTTTTATGTTCGTCCATGTCGTTACAACAATATGTTCATTTTTATTGCTTTGTTTATTTATTGTTTATCCATTCATCTGTCGATGGACATTGAGGTTGTTTCCAGTTTTTGACTATTACAAATAAAGCCACTATGAACATTCACGTGAAAATACACATTCTTAATTAATAGAATCTGTTGGGATTCACAGGATTTTGTTTAGGTAGTTGTCTCTTCTTATCTAAATTTACTGTACTGAAATACTGTGAATATATTTTTGTAATCTCATATAGCTTATCATGTTTTAAAAGAAAACACTTGTTTATAATGCATGATAATAGCAAGGTAATATTTATAATCTATTTCTGATTTCTGATATATCATTATTAAAACTTGTTTTTGCTATAGGTTAATTGCATTCGATTAGAGAACTAAGTGTACTTAGTATGTATAAAGCTTAGTAATCACTAGTGCAAAAGTAAAAAATAGATAGAAGATAAATACTATATAAACAACAAGAACCCAAAGTTGAATAAACTGAATTTAATAGGACAACAACAACAAAAATCTATGGAGTAAGGTCACAGGAATAATATCCAGTTAGAAAATAAGGAATAAATTCACTGAGAACAGGAATTTAATGGAGAACTTGCAGCATGGGTGGGATTTAGCAGGTGATGTTGGGAAGAAGCATGCAGTGGGAAGGAAGGAATGTGAACTGGAGCCTAGAGGCAAGTACATGGGGTACATTCTCGGACAAATCACTGCAATGTTATTGTAGCCCAGGATCGACTCTATGGTATGTTAGCACTCTCCTGTTTCCTCAGACCTCTTCTGGAATGTTTGAGTGTGCTATTTGGTTTTGTTCAGCAGCCATTCTTTGAATGCCCACAAGGTAACAAGCTCTGTGCCAAAGAGAGGGAATGAAAGATGAAAAGGTACCCACGTTCTCTGCCCTCAGATCACTTACAGTGTGGCAATTACTTTCAAGTATTATGGTTTCTACAGATATGTGTGGAATGTGGTTGGATGGAGAAGAGCCCCTCACCCAGCCTGTAGAGTCAGACAAGACTCCAAAAGCAGGACGGCTGGAACTCACTTCAGGTGGATGAGTAGGAGTCAGGTGAAAAACAGAAGCAAAGGCGCTCAAGGCACAGGGTAGCAAAGCATGAAAAAAGGCAAATGGTGTGAAGAACACGTGGGCTTGGGGAACTAGTGATAGTTCAGGATTCCAGGGCATTCAGGTAGTTTCTGGAGTGTCATTACTGCTCCAACCCTTTTGTTTTTTACATGTTTGTTTGGTTTTGATGTAGTCCTGATAGAGGAAGGTAGTTCTATGGTTTCCATCGTAGGTGCACAGCCTTCACCTAGAGACCTGAGAGTTACCATGGTGTTCCATTCCCAGCACATATACGTGTTTATGTTAAGTGTTATGCTGTTATTGCACTGTGATGATTTTCTAACCAGACACTGCATATATTCAATGTCCTCCAAATTTCGTTACCTTGATTCAAGGACCCCGTGAGTACATTATTGAACAGTATACGCAGAAGTTGTAAGAGAGCCCAACAATGAGACGCTTGCAGAATTCTCACCTTCTTGTTTTAATTTAAAAAATCTGCTCTATAAGTGACTCTGATTACAATTCATACTAACCCTAAGAATCATGGGCTTCCAGTCCCATACCTGTGTTTATGTTCTCAATAGTGACTCTTTAAATCTCCATAATAGAATTTTGTCCCTTAAAAAAAAAAAAATGGAACACTGATGTGACAAGCAGAACAGTTCTTCCTAGACCATAGTTCTGAGTTTTCTACCCTGGTCTAATACTTTTGTCTTTGAAATTGTTCTTTTGTTTTGTTTTTGCTTTTGCTTTTTGAGAAAGAGAGAGAGACAGAGAAACATTGATTTGTTGTTCCCCTTATTTATCATTCATTGGTTGATTCTCATATGTGCCCTGACCAGGGACTGTTATGAGGACGGTGCCGTAACCAACTGGGTTTGCCTGGCCAGAGCCTGGAATGTTTTAAGAAAGTAAATTTAAGCCAAAACTGCCCTTCTAAGATACGGGTTTATCTACGATATGGTATGCATGACTAAATACACTCTTCTGCGGGCCAGTCGTTCAGCCCTAGATGACCCTGAGTTTGTCAGTAACATATGGGACAGCAGGGTTTTATTCAGTACTTGGTTTTGTGGTAACTATGGGTCACTGTGGAAGCTCACCCTTTATGACTTCTCATTTGTGGGGCTCTGCTCATCTCTAATGGAAGCTACCACGTGCAAAAGCAGTGAAATCAGATGCCCCTAAGAATGTACATTTGCACATTCATAAGAGTGAAGTCCTTTCTTTTCTTGCAAGCTCTTAGATTATGCTATTTATTTCAATTTTAAGGCAATGAGAAATGACACATAAGTCATTTGAAACTGTTCTATACTCACCAAATAAAATGGAAAATTAAAAATATGAATAATTTAAGTTTGGAAGATATTTGAACTCTGAAATATTTGAATAAATCCTTCATGTTCAGCTACTATATGTATGTACAGTAAAAGAAGGAAAAAATCCTTTGAAATGTTCATGTTTTCCTGTGTCAACATCAACGTGTCATAATATTTTTTATGGGACTCATTTCCAGTTGATGCGGAATTTTAAAGTGAAGATAATCACAATAATTAAAGAGTAAATGTGTAAATGAGGGCCTGATTTGAGTTATTTAATTAACAGAGATTCATAGAAATTTGGCAACTGAAGATTAAAATATAGATTTTAATCTGATTTTTTTCTGTACTTTTCAGTTCCCCTAAACTGTCACCGAAGAAGGGGCAATAATAAAGAATTAGACATAGGTAAAAGAAGTCAGCAAATTATTTACTGTTCCTTTTTGGCTGTCTGCCTAATACTCCTGCATAGGGAAGTTCTCAGAGAAAATCTCTGTGACTCTTTTCTATGAAGGCGAAGTGAGGAAATGAGGAACTCTGGCTCACCTCCCCCGACAGCCCCAGCAGTGTTTATCCCCATCTACCCAGGACAGACTGAACCCTCTAGTGCGACCGGGAACCTGGCAGGCCTGGCCAGGGTCCTCCACCAGCCAGTCCTGCTTTTTATCTCCTATCATCACAAATGAATTGCTTTATTCCTTCTGACCAATATTAAAAGCCAAGTAAAAAGCCTAAATGGCAGCAACTAAACATTATCTTCTACCCCAGCTAAATGGAACTGGCTCCCACCAACATTTCTCTCAGCATGTCTTTCACAAATGCCTCTTTTCTACCACCACTGCTTCCACTATCCTTTTTACCCCAAGAGTCTCAGACTGAATTTTCAGTTTCAGACTAAATTCCTTCAATTTACTTCAGAGTGATCTTGCTTAAACATTGCTTTTGCTACATTCTTACCTTGCTCTCTGTTCTCTACAGTTAGAGAGAACCAATACAAGATAGGACTTCCAAAAAACCAGAAGTATTTTCTGGAGGGTGGGCCTCTTGCAGTACAGGCTTCCCCCACTAAGTGAGTGTTCCAGGAACCCATCTGTATCAGTGTACCGGCTGGCGCTGTTGTGAGAGGCTGCATTCACCTTCAGTGAATTTTTTTTGAACACTCAGTGCATGTTTGCCCATTTCCTTATGGGTGATTTAGGAATGTACCTGCCCAAACTTCACAGGGTGTTTAGCAATTTTTGACCCAAAACGGTATGATCCCATGCCCTATGCTCCCTATTCAACTGATCTCACCCCAAGCTATGTTTTTTTGTTTCCTTGGATGAAAAAAGTCCTCAGAGGGAAATATTTTGCCAATGTGGAACAAGTGAAATAAAAAAAAATGACAGAAGCAATAAAGGCATCAAAATCGACAAGTTCAAAAACTGTTTTGAGCAGTGGAAAAAAAGGCTCAATAGGTGTGTTGCATCAAATGGAAAGTACTTTGAAGGTGACTGAAGTTTAAACACGTAAGAATAAATACACAATTTTTTATAAATAAATTATGGGTTTTGGGGGATCTTCTCCTGTGTCTACTTAGGGTCAAATGAACCAGCTGATCTATCAATATAATTTCAAAGTGACAGAATAATGTTAAGGCAATATAGTAGGGGCTGCATCAGCCTAAAGCATGCTGTGATAGCACCAGACTTGTCTTCCCTAAATACACCAAAATCACAATAGAAGAGCCCAGTGTGAGGTTGGGAGGAAGCACTAATATCATGAGTGCCAATCTAGACATTGAATCTGAAGTCCCAGGAGTCATCTAGATGGAAATAGCTTGAGTTGCAAATATAGGATTGGAGCTTATCAGGGAGGTCAGGGATGCGAGAGTCCTCAGGGATGCCTAAATGCTGGTTTTACAGGAGGTGATGAGAAAGTCAAAGAAGGGTTGGTAGAGTGAAGAGTAGGGGACTAGGGCTCAGTGGAAGAGGAACTAGAGGGACTGATCAGACAGGGAGGTAGACAACCAGGAGAGAAGGAAGCAAGAAGCAAGAGAGTTTCATCAAAGAATGAGCATTCATCAGTTCAAATGCCAGACATTAGATTAGGACTAAAAAAGCACATTGAGTCAGGCTGAGTAAACTAAGTGACCACGAGAAGAAGCATTCAACAGTGAGGCCCACCTTTTTCAAAAAGTTTAAGAAGCAAAAAGTCAAGGTACCAAGTAATGGGAGAAAAGGTAGAGAAGATAACCAATAAAGCAATAACTAGAATGATATATCAAATGGCTTTTAGGAAGCTTAATCAGGGAAAACGGAAGACATACAGAATACAAATAAACTATTTAAGCAAATGAGATTAGCAATAATAAAAATAGAAGTGGCTTTAATTCCTAAATCTTTCTTTCCATCTTCATCTTATATTTAGCTCCAGAGATATGCCTACTTTCTTTGTCAATATTTCAGCTTATCAGTTTTTTCAAAATATTTGACTCTTCACAACACCACACTACATTTAAAGTCAAATCTTCTCTGTTCTGTGTTACCTTGGAAATGCCTTGCCTCCGCTCCCAAATCAGTGGTGTTCCTTCCCCCTGCTCACACCTGCCTGTCCTCTCTCCTGTGTAAAATGCACCTGCTGGAGGAACATTTCTGTGTCACGAGCACTAGGCCCATTTTCTTACTACTTTTATTGGTTTCTGCCCTTGTTTCCTCCTGACTGCCATTCTAACCCTCCTTTTCAATTTCCTTCGCTGTCATCCTGTTGTGCTTGGTTCCCTGAATATTTGTCACTTGCAGCCTTCTACAACTTGAAAAGTTGTCTTTCTGAAAGCTCTCACTTCTAGTCTCTTGTTCTTTGAAATCGTTTGCCTGTTTTATTTCATTAAAGAATTCCTCAATGGAAAAAGAGAAGCGAGTCAATGTTGCTGTAACTTTTTTAGATTTATAATTTAGATTGCCCTCCTCTTGCTCAAATATTGTATTTCATGCACATAATTCAAAATAGTGTGGTGATTTTTCTTTGTCAAAATTCAGGCTAGGCCCTCACATAGACTTAGGCAAAAGAGTTTGACTAGAGATTATTTGAAGTGTACTTAAACTCAGTAACTTGTCACAGGTGCTTAAGGATTTACTATTATCTTTCCATTGAATTGAGACATTTTAACTCCTAGACTGCTAAAATAAGTTCCTAGGCCACTAGGAGCCATTAGGACACCAGCCAGTGTGATGTTTGCAAAGAAGAATAAAAAGAAATGAGGTTTGATTAAGGCAAGAGTAAAAATGTTCCAGGCCTAGGGAATCTCTCAGAGAGCAAGCCTGGGGGTCACTGGAGTGGAGGGCTCTGGGCAGCGAAGCTCAGCAGGATTACTGGTATCTAATTAGGGGAAGAGGCTGGAGGAGAAAGAAAGTGATGTTAATCAGCAAAGGATGTTGAAGTGAGACAAGGCTCAAACGAAAATGAGCTTCTCTTATATCATAGGTTTGCCTCAATGAGTAAGAGTCTATTTTGAAGAGTTTCCTTTTTTTCCCCTGGGGATTAATTTCTACTTCTTTTCAGATATATCCCTGATTACTTAATAAGGGAGGGAAAAGTCACACCTTTATAAAGCCCCTCTTCTCCATGCATCCCATTAGTTGCAAGGAAAACTGTAGGAGACATAGTTTATTCCTTCACTCATTTTGCATACATTCATTCATTCATTAAAAAGTAGTGAGAGTGTGCTAGGTACGTGGCGCTTTGTACAGAATGACAAGCAAGACAGACACAGTTCTGTTCCCCCTGGGATTTAGAGTACTGTGTGAAACAAAAGAAAGTCAGCCACAGCCCCACACAGGTGTCATGGTCAGAGAAGTGCAGGTTCCGCTGGAAACACAGAGGAAGGAGACTGACTCCAGATTAGGGGCAACAGCGAAGACTTCACGACAAGAACGATATTTCTGAATGAAAAGGATTAAAGTTGGCCAGGCAAAGCTGGAGGCAGGGGCAGGAAAGTGAAGGCAGAGAAGCAAAGTAATATTCCAAACTGGAAAACAGCTCCCTTATCTCTCAAGATGAGAAAAAACATTATTCTTTCACTTGTGTGAACAACACTGTCCAAGGCGGGAAAACAGAGTTGAAAGGTTAAGAAGGTAAAAAATGAGTCTGGGTCCCCATCATAAAGGACTTATGTGTGTGGTGCAAAGAATTTATATTTATACTGAGGGCTATAGGAAAATCATATCTGAGATAGGGAAATGACGTAACCAGGTTTGCTTTGTAGCCTTCTAGCTGAAAAGTGGAGATGGGATTAGAGGGGGTGGGCAAGATAGGAGATCGCAGTACCAATTTGCAAGTCACTATTGCAGTGATTCTAGCCAGAGATAATGGTGGCCTAAATTAAGTTAGCAGCAGAGGGGACTAATTCAGGAGATACCTGGTAGATAAAATAGGAGTTGGTGGTTTATCAGACAAAAAAGAAAGAAAGAAAAAGGAAATCATGATGCCGAAATGTCTCCTTGGACCCCAGGATAAATGGTGCTGCCGTTCACTGAGACAGACAACACCAGAGAAAATGGCTTTTGCGGGAAGAAACCCGGGGATGCCTAGTAAAATTTCAGATTAAAACAATATGACACTCAGAGACAGAAGCCAGCGTTATAGATCTGGGGGGTCACCAGTGTATAAACAGCAACGGAATCTGGGGAAATAGGCTGATCCAGGCCAAGAGTGCACAACTGTAGTTGAGCATGTAATTGTGTATTTGTTTAATATCTGTCTTCATGACTAAATTTTAAGCTCAGTGAAAGTTATTACACTATGTCTGTTCACTAGCTCCAAGCATAATCCCTTGCCTATAGTCAACAAGAATTTCTGAATGAATGAAAAACTATGTGTGAAGTCCATAGACAATTACCAAGCAATGTACAAGTGTGGGGAATTAACATTGATTATAACCAGTCAAACCTAGACTTGCTCCAATACCCTATTAGGAGCAACATTTTATGCCTCCTTTCTGAAATGCATGGGTCAAAATCTGGTTTTGACTAGTTTATTACATGAGAATGTTAATATCATCTATACAGCATCCTGAGAGTAGGCACTGGAGTCAAACATGGTAACCCTCTTACGTCAAGGCAGTTAGAGTGCCTCAGTTTTCTTATGTATGCGATGGGGACAATAGTACCTAGTGCAGAGAGCTATTGCTAGAATTAAATGATATAATATACATAATATACTTTACATAGCAATCTGGACCATAGAAGTACCTAATGTTATTAATATTTGCATTAATTTTGTTATACAGTGACAGCATCACCCAATTTATCATTTATATTTAATATCAAGTATTAATATAACAATTATTAATGATTGATCTTAATTAATAATATTAAAAGTGCTTAAAAATCTGTTGAGATGGAAGTTCTCCATGGTGTTTTTACCTATCTAGTGATAGCTTTGTCCCAGATTACCTTTTCAATGATGTTTGCATTTCAAAAATGTTTACATAGCGGTAAGTCTTGGAAGGTAGAGGCAGTGACTCCCTCCAGGCAGAGAGCAGATTTGCTTCTTTACCAGGACTATAATACAGATAACGGCGCCCTCAGAGGCAAAGTTAGGTAGGTTTGCTAGCAGCTCCCCTATAAGCCTGGGTTTCCGGAATGGGAGTGCTAAGCTGCTACACAAACCCGCTGTATCTGCAGCATCCACACGGGCCACTCTGCACTGCCTTGTGGCACCTGAGGGCCACAGGTAACCCAGGGGAACGTGAAGCTGACGTTTCTCATGGTGTGTTGAGTAATTAAAGTCTTTGCCTCTTTCCTAAGGTCTTGCATCCTTTGTTAGCATTTGTGAAACCATGGCAGGCCGTCTTGTTAGTGTGTGTAGAAGGTAAAATCTCAGACCCTTCACTTTTCTAAATAAAGTTGTCTCTTCGGTGTAACTTTATATATTATAAAGCCTTGACGCACTTTTTTGTAAGGCACTACTTCTCAGTCTTAACACTGCATACTTCTAATCATTCTAGTTATGAACAATATATAAACAGGAGCACAAGAGGAAAGATCATTTATTTTCACTTTGAAGATTTCAATCTTTTTGCTTATTTGATTGGGAAAAGTTTGAGAAACAAAAGAATACTTTGTGTTTAAAATTTTATTCTTTCAGCCATGAATCTATGGGGGACAAATATGTGTAGTACAAATCCTTGCTATCTAATAAATATTTAACATTGCAAGAACACGTTCAAATCACACAAGAATATTTGTAGTATTGACAGCAATCATATGTGTTAATGTAGAGTAACGACTGTGTATTTATTTATATATCAGATGCTCTCTCTTGGCTAGGTTCTCAGTGTTTATTCAGGAATGGGCACATAATTTCTTAAAATACAGCAATTTTCACTTGGGTACGTGTGTGCCTGTGCACATGTGTATGTGTGTGTATATGTAAGAGCCATAGTCACATCTCACAGTATAGTTAAGGGTTAACTTTGTAGGAAGCATGATGCTCTAGGAATTAAGATGAAGAAGGTCATTTGGATCAAATGTGAGCAGATGAGATTTGGTGAAGAACAGTGATTGTAAACAACAACAAAAGAGAAGCAAATAAGAGGTAGGTCTCGCTGGAATAGTCCTAGACAAAAATGAGATAGAAGGAGAAGGAAAGCATTCCGTGTGCTTTGACAGAGGAATCTGGAGACATAGTACAAGGTGGGGAGAAATAAGGCCTTGAGCAGGCAAGACTTTGACGGCAAGGACCGCTAACCATGTGAAAGGGGGAATTCACCATAATGATATGAGAGTTTAATCCAGAAGACAGAGAGGTAATGTTGGAGCCCAAGAACATTAGGTCTCCAAACACCAGAAGACAGTGGTAACTCATGCTAGTAAAAGAAGAAGCAACTACCAAAATTTGGTAAACCAAAATGTCTATGATATGGGGAAAACTTTTTGTGCATTTGAATCACTGATACCAAGCAAAAGCATCTTAGTGTTCTTAGTGAAACCAGAGGTGTCACTTTCTGTGACAGTGGTGAAACCTGAGCTAAATTAAATGAACATGAAACTACACTAATAATTTTTCTGAATGGGACGTTGTTTGTAAATTTAATTGGGGCATCCGTCTCCAGGCTAAAGATTGGACAATGAAATGGAAAACATGATCTGCGAGGAAGGCTGGAGAGAATGGAAGCTAGGAGCCAGTTTTGATCTTTGCTGACAGTATTTTTCCCTCTTCTATCTCTGGGTGGTGGTAAACAAGATAGGGCAATAATAAAAAATAGCTTAGTTTTGGAGACACGGCCT
Source organism: Micronycteris hirsuta (assembly GCA_004026765.1). Classification (NCBI taxonomy): domain Eukaryota; kingdom Metazoa; phylum Chordata; class Mammalia; order Chiroptera; family Phyllostomidae; genus Micronycteris; species Micronycteris hirsuta. The sequence goes on from PVJI01000579.1 coordinate 91,225, forward strand.
AAATCTAAATCACTATCATATTTAAAATAATTAAAGTGACAGGCATTCTTTTACTTGTACACTACATCTTTGTTTATTATTTTGCTAGATAAAGCCTCTTGTCACTAAATTGCAGGCAAAGCTGTTAACAGAGAAACACCAATCCACACCCTAGACCTAATTTTTTAATATAGTTTCCTCTTTGATCTACTGCCTCTCTGAATTTAATTGTGAGGTCTAACTTGATGCCCTGCTGTTGTGTCTTTTGCTCTTCTTGCTCTTTTTTTGTAGTTTGTAATAAAGAAGAATTTTCTGTTTCTGTTAAAGCAAGCTCATTTTTCATTAGTTCATTGAAAGGTGTCACCTTCTACTTCATGTTGCTCCTTGGGTCCTTTTATTCTTTGTCTCCTGAACTGACACAATTACCGTCTCTACATTCTGCAAATATAGCCTGCAGAGTGGGTTTCCTAGGAATATAATTTTCAAAAGTGCCAGACATAAGAATGACTCTAAAGCCATTTGATGAGTTCTCTGTTACATCTCTTCATTTGCTTCCTGCCCAAAGAGATTTTTGATTTCTGCCTGGAACATTCTTATCAGCTTAAAGGTATGCAGCATCATTATGTTATGAATATTTTCTTCTGCGGCAGCAAGTGCACTAACCTTGAATGAAGCAGTTGCTAATCATGTTGCACTAAGCAAATAAAAGTCAGAACCAACCTAATCTTGCTTGCCTAATATCAGTTTCTGCAGACTTCAAGTGTAATGTTCTAATCACTGGCGCAAAACAGCCAATTAATTTGCTTTCCCTACGTGTTTTTACTGGCCAAGATGCATAGGGGAGCAGTGCGCTCGGTTATAATCATGCTCCACAAAGATGGGAAATGTTCCCTTTGAGCTTCCAATCATTAGGCCAGCTGAAGTGAAGACAAGCCCATTGACAAGTGAGAATGGCAATAATTTATTTTCTATTGATGGGTTGTGACAAATCATGTCGAAGCAGTGGCTGCATACTGTGGGGCTCCGCTAAGGAAGACTGTGATGGGCAAAGATGAAACCCTTCACAGCTCATTTAGTCCAAATGTAGCCACCTGGGTGGTGAATCGGTTCAACATACCAGCCCAGGCATTCCAGCACAAAATTAGATCGCTAACAGGCAGGCCATATAGGGGTTCCTATGAGGCATTAATCAACAGGGTTGAGCTGTCAAAATGCAGAGTCTGGAATTAAAAAACACCAAAAGGATAAAAATGTGGCGATGCTGTCAAAAAAATCAAGAACGTGATTCCTACTATAGGATTCTAACTACCATTAAAAAAGCTTAGGAGAAAAATGCATTATAAAGGGGTAAAAAAAAGCGTTAACCCTGTGGAAAATTTCCCTAAGATTTTTACAAATGTTAATTAGTAAAGCAGCATGAAGGTTTACATAAGCATGAACATATGCTCTTTCCAGCTTATTACTGACAGGTCAGGTTGCATATAAGTCCTTCTTACGTCCCTACAGCATAGTTCATCTCTTATTTAAATTTCTTTTCTACCCGAACCTACTGATGTGCAGAGCATTTGATGTCTCACGCTGCTTCTGAATATAGACACTTCAAACTCTGCAGAATTCTTGGCCTAGCACAGCTGATTTTCTGAACACTTTTTTTGGTAGAAGAGAGATTCCTTGCATCTGGAGGTGTGAACTCTTCCTCTGTGTGTGTGTGAGAGAGAGAGAAATATTAAATTTTATCAATATTCCTTTAGGAGCTCATTATCTGTTTTTATATTAGAAAAAGTATTTAGTGCCATAAACAAATTCAAACAACCAGACTTTCTGAAACTAACCAAATTTTCACTACTTAGAAAAAACTTGCAAAAGTTCTATTGCATAAAAACATGTAGTCTAAATCTTGAAGAACTGCTTGCCCAGCCCCACTCTCAAAGTGTGGTCTATTGACCACACACATTAGAATGATCTAGAGTGCTCATGGAAAATGCACATGCACAGACCTACTGCAGACAAATCCTAGATGGCCTGAGAACTGAAATTTTAACAGGATACCCAGGGTAGTTCTGAATGTACAGTGAAACTGGAAGAAACACTTCTTATATGAATAAGCTCTAGTCCATTTTCAAGTGCAATACAAACTCTTGCTTCTTTCTACTGTAAACACATCTACCCCTTGGACAACCTGTACTTCCTTTGTTGATAAACTCTCTAATATTTTTACATTTCCATGCCTTTGATCATGCTATGCCCTTCACATGCCCAAGCCCCATTTTTCCCATCCTCTGAGAGTCAACTCAAATGCTTCCTCCTAACATGAAACCTTCTCCATTACTCCTATCTAATGTGAATATTCTGGCCTCCCTGCTATCTTAGCCATTTGTTTGTACCTTTCATAGCATTACCACCTCTGTCTTCTATTGCAGTTACCTGTACATGTGCTTCATCTCCCGGTTACTAGCTTGTTCACTCCTTGAGGTCATCTCTTGTACATTTGCTTATACCTCATTCATTTGAACTCATGACCTCGTGGCTTAGGTATACAAGATGTCTCTCAAATTGAACTGTTGAATAATAGTTGTTAATTCAAATCCAGGCTTTATACTTTTAAGTCATTCACAGAGATAAGTGTTCTCTCTTACCGTGCACTCAGAATTCTCATTAGAATCTTTGAGTGAGTTCCCCACAGCAAAAATACCTGAGGGCTATTATTTTGTTTGTTGGTTGATTTTACTTCACTGCCATTTGTCCATGAAATGTTATTCTCCTTTAGATTTTCTAAATTAGCTTTAATGATATTTTCTTTGAAAGAGAAATATTTTAAGTAAATATTTTAATGTAAATATTTACATTATAGTATGCTACTATAAGCTATTTGTTTTGTATTTCAGATGTTCACTTTACAAAAATAGGAACTAATGGCCTTAAATATTTATAGCTGTGTACAATAATTAACTAGCAGTTGATGGCTATAGTTGTTTATGCCTAATTTGATTTAAGACTAATATCATAGACCATAATATAGCAGAAAATATAGGAGCTATGGTTTGAATTTCTGTGAGCTAAGGAGGAGGTTCAGGCTGATTGTAAGCTGAAGATGTGTTTTTCTTCAAGCATCCCTATATTCTTGAAAGTAGTGTATCTAATAAATCCATGTTGCAATTGTTTTTAGAACCACCTTTTACTTTGATATTGCTGCACACTTAGGCACTACAGAAAGAGGGAAAGAATGTTTGCAGGATACTTGAGAATATTGTACTTGAAAAAATGAAATAATTCAAGCCAGTGTGAGCCAAACCTGTTCTAGTCAAAATAATGCCCTTTATCTACCTCATTCTTCAATTACAGACACTCTAGATGAGGAGCAAGAGTTGAGGAGATACCTCTCACTCTCCTTCAGGGCCAAAGATATCTTGGGCAGACTAGAGCCAAGGTGGAGCTGCTTGGAAAAGTTCTAAAGGCCTGGGGAAGTATGCTGTTAGAAAGAAGATGATATGTAAGCTTTCTTCTCTCTGACACCTTGGGTTCTTTCAGACTGATATATAAAAAGTGCTTTCTGGGACCACACACTTCATAAAGTTTCTATTGCAGCTTAGTAGTCATCTCGGTGGGTTTTGCTTCAACTCAGTTGATAATTACAATAAAACAGAGAATGATATTGCATTTTTATTTGTATTAGAGTTCTTAGCCATGGGCACCTGGGGAGCCTCTGGATAGAACTAAAACCGAATTAAGAGAAAAGAACATTGCTGATTCAATTTCTGAATTGTAGAGTAAAAGAAACATAATAATCGCTGAAATAAAAACATAAAATCACTTCAAAATAAATAACTACCTTTAAAATGATACTACCTTTGAAATATTCCCTCCACTTCTCCAACCAAAAAAGAACAGCAATGTGGTATTTTCTAAAATAGAGCCAATTTGATCCTCTGCTAATTCCTCCATTTCACTCCTTTAAAATTATTTTCACAAACGTCACATGGCACGTGGGGACACAAGGAGTGGAAGCTTAGTCCACAGATGGTTGATGAGACTCTACAGAGAGGCCTGAAGGAGTATGATAGGTAAGCACTAGCGAAGGGAGGAGATGAGAATCATCAGGCTCTTGGTCAGAGTTTCAGGAAGCCTTTGAGATGTGAGAAATATTGGGACATTGAACAAAAAGTTCATAACATTGACTTCATGATATTCATGATATAAGAATTAGAAGAACTCAAGGAAGATAATAAAAGTAAAACTATTTCAGGCAGGCTTCTTTGAAGAAGCCACAGCATACAAACAAAAGACCGTCTATCCTTCAGAAGGTTTCCATTCTGCTCTATCAGCCAAAAGAAATCAAACTATGCATGAAACCGGGAAAAAAGGGAATATAATAGTCAAAAGACATATGAAGAGTATACATCTGAAGATTAGCACAGAAAAAATTTCCCAATCTTAATAAAATTACAGACATCAAGACCTTTTGAAAATAATCAAAAGAGAGTTTAGAAAGTGGCACAATAAAATAATACAAGATTAAAGTTGAGCTGGAAAACTCAGGAAAGAAACGAAGGAGAAACTAGAAATCATTACGGAAATGAAAGCCCCATTGAAGGCAAAAAAAATTAAAATATTATTCCTGGGAACAAAGCCATGGAGGTCAGAACTGAGAAATAAAAACAAACCAAATTAGGAAAAAAGACAATGTAAAAAATATTATATAGATAATAAATAAGGCAGAAAGACAAAGGAGAACAATACAAAATTACTATTTTTAAAGAAAATAGCAAAGCAAATGAAACAGAAAATTAATATGTAGGAAAAATTTCCTAAGAAAGATTTAATCTGTATGTTGCAAGGGCCCTTTATATTTGAAACAGAGTGAATACAAACTAATGAACATGAAAACATATGGTAGTACAATTCCTGGTTTTTAAGGATAAAATTATATGGGCATACTAGCGAAAAAGTAAGTTATATAAAAGGGGAAAATCAGGTGTGTCTTAAATTTCTTCAAAGCAGCACAATGTCAGAGAAAAGTGGGGCCATGCTGTATGTTTTACAGGTCATGAAAATATGATCTAAGAATTTTATGCAAAGACAAGTTATTTTTCAAATATGAAGACAACATTCTCAAGCAGGAAAGAATTTAGGGATTATAGCACCCATGATGATTATTATTAGCAAGAGATGAATCAAAATAAAACACTATATAAAAATGCTGAAGATTAAACAGTCATGAAAATCTTATTATAAATGCTGTAAACCTGGAGAGTACAACAGAAGTATGTACACATGTGCGCACACGTGAACTGTTGAGGGACGGAAGGAAAGGGGAGGGGCGCAGGAAACAATGTGTTAGCCCATCTTTACATACAGCTGTTTGAGGTACCGACTTAAGCTACTTTTCATGATATTTTGCTCCTATTTTTAAATAAATTTTTAAGGAATTCTAACAACTCAGTGAAGAAAGGTTTCTTGGAAGTCCAATAATTTTCTTTCATTTTTCCCTTTGACTTGTTATTTACTGGTAAAGTTAACAGTTGTAGAATTACTTAACTTAAAAAAAATTTCTATGTCTTTGTCTTTGTATAAACACTTATGCCAGGTAAGACATCCCCAAATATTAAAGTTATTTCCTGATGGTGAGAGGTTGAGTGACTATTACCTGCCCTCTGGAGATATGAGCATATAAATAATTTTATGAAGTTTTAAATACCCAGAAAAATAGATATGAATTAAATACTGAGAAAACTGGAGCATCTTTCTGATGTTTCCTTTTGTCTCTTCTTCCTATTTATTTATTCCTAAAAAAAAAAGAGGGATTAAAACCAATCAGAGTAGCACAATGTTAATCTTTGTAGAAATACAAAGGAAGCGAAAGAGCTCTGGCTGGTGCGGCTCAGTGGACTGAGTGCCAGCCTGTGAACCGAAAGGCTGCCACACACGATGTTCCTCTCCCCCTCTTTCTCCCTCCCTTTCCCTCTCTCTAAAAATAAATAAAATCTTTAAAAAAGAAAAGGAAGCTAAAGAAAGTTGTTTTTCCATAAAAAGCTTACAATTTAATTTGATGGTCTTTAGTTTTCTGCATTGTGATGCTAACTTTGTGTAACAGAAAAAGATTTGCAAAAAATCACACTGTGATATCTTTGGAAAGCTCTCTTATTCCTTGTCGAAGTAAACTGGTAATTTTTTATTTGGAAATTAATCAAGGTATAAGGCAACATCTTGGGGAGCTACATTAATTTGGGCCTGAAAGGACAAATGTCTATTTACACTATTTATTTTACCTTAAGAATATATTTTAGTGTATGTCTCAAGTCACTATTTTGGTTCAAAGGAAATCCTTGACTGAATTGGTGATTATCAAAGAAGTAAAGATTTGTCATATTTGCATAACTCACATAGCCCCAATAATATAAGTGAATGATTTGACTCACATACTGTGGCCTAGATTTTGTAAAACAATTTGTTAATACTTTAAAAATCCTTTTAAGATGAATCCATTAAGTTGTTCACAGATTGGCTAGTTATCCAAATGTTTTGCTTATAATTAGTTTTATCTCTTTTTTCTCAATATACTGTCATGTTTGTGGGATGCTGATTGCATAGTTCAAGGGAGTTCACTCTGTTTTTTATCATTTTCATGATAGAAGCTAAGATTTTGAAGATTATGATAGTTCATGACTGTCAAAGCTCCCAGCTTGCCATGTTACTTCTTAAAATGTATTTTAAAAGACAGGATGATGGAAGGAATCAGCAGTTACCCAGATTTACTTGTGTAAAATGCATGGGAGAGAGATGAGGAACTGTATTTAATATGATTGATAACTTAATATTTGCACAAATCAGATACAGAAGCATCTGCTAAATGGGCAGGCTTCCACTTAATTTGTGATCTAGCTTTTTAGAGTAAATTTAAACATCTGATCACTCTCTATAGGTCTTTACCCAGTATATGTCTTCAGTTTAATTGCAGAATTCAAAATGCTTTCTTAAAATCATGACTTTTTATTTATTAAAATGAATCATATGTGATGTAATCACAAAGATGATCATTCACAGTGAGGACTATTACTACTTCTTAAGTAGATAATAACAAATTGCTCACTGTAGTTGCTTTTAAGCTTTTTGTAGTTACTTTTAGTTTTGTATATTATTTTGTTTTTACAAATTGCTCACTGTAGTTGCTTTTAAGCTTTTTGTAGTTACTTTTAGTTTTGTATATTATTTTGTCCTCCAAGGTAAAATGACAGAGTGAGCATATTGCATAAAAACCAAGATCATCAGTCTTTCACTGCCTATCATCCTGTTTATGCTTAACCAAGCATTTATTTATTAGTTCTTAATGGTAAGGGCTACAAGGTTACTACACCTGAGAGAAAAATCTGTAAGACGGGCTTTTTAATTAATCACTAGGAGGGTTCAGGAAGGTCTTGCTGTTTCCGTAAACTGAAGCGTTTATGCACCCTGTTCCAAGTGTTGATCATAAGACTATACTTTGAGGGATCATTTCTATAGTTCATTACCAAGTGTTGATCAGGAAAACGGCAGGTGTGCTTTACTTCTCTAAGTTTCTCTACTCCCATTAGGAACAATGAACCCTTTACATGTTTCTCTGTGTGTATACATAGATACCATGGTTAAAACTAGGGCCCAGTTTGCCTGAGAACAGAGACAGTTCTAGGGAAACAGAACAGTAGAATCAGAATCTTAGGAATGATACTAAAATGCCACGCAACGTGATCTGAATTCAGGATCACCACCTCAGGACAAAAGATTCTGAGACAGAGCAATCAAGAGCAACAGACCCCAATAGTCAGGAGTTACCCTACCCAGCACCATCTGCGGCTAGTCAAGTCAGCTGGAGCATTGTTCCATTTGGTTCATTTTACTAACTTTACAAACAAAAACTGCAATATAATTTGCAGCAGTACTTCAGGTAAAATCTTAACTTGATTGACAGGTATGTTTGTCCTGGGTCACTGGGTGCAATAGAGATTGATAAAATGGCAACAAGGGTTGCCATAGCTGTAAGTCTATTTGGGAACCCACACTTTTCTCTCCAGTCCTTGGCATCTGCTTTGGCTCTTCCTTGTGCAGAAACCTCTGTGGACAGAAGCAAAAATCGTTCAGATTTAATAGCCTGTTTCTTCTGTTTCTAGCTAAGTCCCTGACATTGGCAGAGGTTACCACACTGCTGGCATAATTTATCTCTTCAACACAGTAAAGTTTATTTCTTAAGCCCAGCACATGTAAATAGCACACAGGGACGTGCCCTCCCCCTGCCTCAAGTGCGGCTAGGACGTCTAATCCTCCACACACTATCCCGTGCCGTTTCTCTTCTTCCTCTCCTCCATCTCTCCCATTTCTACAATCCTTACATTCCCATTTTAGTTGCAAGAAATGCCCCAAACCATAGATTGTCAGTGTTCAGAAGCTATGTAGGTACTTAGCACACTCCTGGCAATGCTAAGAACAAGGCTATGGGCACAAGGACCTGCTGCATTTCATCAGAGAAAGGCACCTTCCTCCTTGGTGGCTGCAGCTCCCTGCCCTGGTCTCCACGGCCGAGGAACCTCGGTCACCTCAGAGCCTCAAGCACTTGCCCTCTCCACTTCAACCAAAATGGCTCCACTTTCTATGGTTTACAGAGCGTGCTTCCACAAAATACTTTTTATGCAGATGCTCCTACAGTTTAATAAAAGAACTGTCTCTAAAATTCAAAGACCTGAATCACTTAAGGTCTTTTTGTATGTGTTTAAATTCTACATTTCTGGGGAAATAGCAGCTCTGAAGAGCAATGGAAGTGTGATCTGTAGGTGGGGCACGTAGCTGGGGAGAACAAATCAAGAAGAGGAGGTTCTATACAAGGGAACACAAAGACAAGGAATTGAGTAATAGATAATAATTGTACTGGCGTGAGAACTTTCTTCTGTGTAGGTTGGTTTAGCTTGGTAAGTGGTAGAAGGAGAGGTGTAACTTTATCCAGTTCGTAGGCCAATGGTCATGAGTCCAAGTGCTGGTTCAGTTTGGCCTGGACTGCCGCACCCTGGCAGAGGGGACTGCGGCAGCCTGAGAGCAGCCCTCCTGCAGAGATGCAGGAGCTGGCCACTGCTGGTCAGGATGTGAGGCCCGTGGGCACACTTCCAACAGCATCTGACACCGTTGTCACTTAGTTTATCCATCAGTAAAACCACTAGATAGTAATGCAGCCGCATCCTGTCGAAGAAGAAAAGGCTTGAAGAGAGCTATGCATTGATGACTGTCTGGTAACTAAATTTGTCTAAGGTATTAAAAATAATAGTCTGACCTTTAAGTGTTAATTTTATATAACTTTGTATTACGTGTGACTCTAGCACACGCGTGCCTTTATTGTTGATTCTCAAATATTTCAAATTGGATGAATTTTTTTTAAATTTTTGGTAGTGTATTTTATGTTCTAGCTTCATAATATGAAGGCATTGATTTGAAATATTATAATTTATTGGATTTTTAATAGAAATCACTGATGATATATTTATGCATTCATTTGATTATGCTTTATCTTGTTTGGAAGAGGATTTAAGGTAATAGTTATATATATGCTCCAGATTATAACCCAGATTCTTTCAGAGGGAAAAGAAATCAAACTCTGGAATTTAGAAAATTAGTTGAAAGAAACTGGATTTAGTCAACACAGAGTAGAAAGATTATTGATTTGTGCTCAGACAGAAGTGGGTATAAATTTTATCTCTGTTGTTTTGCCTTGTGAATTTGAATCATTTCATCTCTCAGAATTTTTGCCTTTTTGTCTCTAATCTGAAAGACATAATGAGACCCTACTGAGCTATCCTGAAGAGTTGGTGGACTGAGGTACAGACAGTACCCCAATGCCTGGCATATGATACACAGTTAGCTAAGATTAGCTTAAGACCCAGACGAATGAATACATGGTGAAAAATACAAAACAGAATTGATTAAATGTTACATTTTGTGGCGTACACATTAAACGTGAATGAGTTGAGAGTCACTGGTAGCTGAAGTAGCAAGTAAAGGTTTTGTAGAAATTCATAAGGGTCCAGCTGTGTGGGGAGGATTAAGAGAGTGCTGTACTTGGTGCACTGAGGCTGCCATGAAGTGGGTGGCCCATAAACAACCATCACTTCTTTCTCGCAGTTCTGAAGACTGGCAAGTCCGAGATCTGGTGTCTGGTGAAAACCCATTTCCGGGTTCATAGACAGCTGTCTTCTCACTGTGTCCTCACATGGTAGAAGGGACAAGAGTGTTCTCTGGGGTCTCTTTTTTAAGGATATCAATCCCATTCCTGAGGGCTCCGTCTTTATGAGCTGATTGCTTCTCCAAGTTCCCATCTCCCATACGTTCACTTCAGGGATTAGGTTTTGGCATATGAATTTCAAGGCGATGCAAACCTTCAGTCTCTAGCACACAGTGTTAAGATGAAATCTTGCTAGGTAAAAGAACAAGAGCAGAAACAGAGGCACAAGGCAGTAATGGCGAGGCAGGAGGCAGTGAGGGCAGTCAGCCCCCAGTTATCTGGCTGTGGTCTGGCAGTGACCGAGGGACGATGGCAGGGCACTGGTTTGGCACTAACCGTTCACCTCATTTTGAAGTTCTTGGACTTGAGGTAACAAGATGTCTGAGAATATGTACCCCACATAGCTGGAGATGAGGTCAGACATTCTGAAGAGGCCACAGATTTGGAGGTCATCTATTCTTCCATTAAGTGTTCTGAACACTTTATCTAATAGATTGCTTGTCTCCATTTTGTTTAGGGTTTTTTTCCCTTGAGTTTTGTCCTATCTTTTCATTTGGGCCATGTTTCTTTGTCTCCTCATTTTGGCTATCTCCCTGTGTTTGTTTCTATGTATTAGGTAGATCTTGTAGGTCTCCCAAGCTTGGCAGAGTGAGCTTATATAGAAGGTGTCCTGTGGGGTCCACTGGTACAATCTCCCTGGTCACCTGAGCCAGGTGTCCCAGGGGTGTCCCCTGTGTGGGTTATCTGTGCCCTCCTGTTGTTGTCAGGCTCTGATTGCTGTTGGCATATCAGTGGGCAGGAGGGGCCCTTGGACTCACGGGCTGTGAAGGCCGGCCTGACAAGGGGGCTGTTGCTTGGGGGCTGACTCCACAGAGCAGGAGTCACTGTTGCCAAGTCTGCCCTTTGGGTGTCATTTGTGGAGCTGATTGGGTGGTACTCTGATGTGACCTCAGGTCAGCAAGTGGGCATATTGGGTCTAGAGCCTCTTGGTAAGGGCTCTGTTTCAAGCCAAGATCAGCCTCCGCTTATGCTGGCCTTGGAACCACTTGGTAGGAGCTACAAAGTGATATGCAGTTGGTTTCTGTTTGTTCTGAGCTTGGAGGTGCTTGGCAGAGGGTATTCTGCATCCAAGTCTGGATGCCACTTATCCTGGGCTTGTGGTCTTATAGTTGAAGCTATGTTCCAGGCCAGGACTGGCTGCCACTTATGCCAGGCTTCTCCAAACCTATAACTCATGGAAGTCAAAATGAAGTTGAGACTCATCTCCACTTGTGCTGGGCTTGAGGCCACTTAGCAAGAGCTACAAGTCATGCCAAGGCCAGTTGCATTGCGAACATTTGAGAGATTTTAGGAACACCGGCAGCATGAGCCGGGGGGCTGCTTGTGTGAAGAAGCTGCTTCAGGCAAGAGAGTTGGGTAGGACAGGTTCTCAGGTAGTCACAAGGGTGGGGCAAAAGATGTTAGCCAGGTTAAGGGAGGGCACAGATTTGGCTCCCCCTGCACTGCACGAGCTAGATGAATGCGGAGCGCAACAAATGAACAATGGTGCATGCCAGTGCTCCCATCCCCAAGGAGAGTTGTCCATGTCCCTCCAGCCCTTGCCCCGAAGTAGGTCAATTTAGTTCCTCCCCATATGTCCCTGGGGCTTTATTAGCTGCTGCTCCTGTACTGGAACTTAGAGTGTGTAAGTCTTTGTGTGGGCCTTTTAAGAGCAGCATCTCGGTCTGTTACAGCTCTTGTGTTTCTAGGATGCAGTCCCTCTAGTTTTCACAGCCAGATGTTCTGAGGGCTACTCTTCCACACTGGTGCCCCAGGCTGGGGAGCCCAGTGTAGGGCTGTGACCCCTGGTCCCTTGGGAGGGACTTCTGCAGCCGAAATATCCTCCCAATTCTTAACTACCACACTGTTGGTGTGTGACCTGCCTTTCTGCACCTCTGCCCCTCCTACCAGTCTCAAAAGGCCTTCTTCTTTATAACCATAGTTATTGGATTCTGGTTCAGCTAGTCTTTCAGGTGGTTCTTGATGGTGGTGGTTCTACAATGTAGTCATAATTTTGATGTGATCATGGGAGGAGGTGAGGATAATATACCTACACCACCGTCTTGACCAAAAGTTCTGTACGTGTTATACTTTCATACAACTGGCAGGGAAGTAGGTTTGTTTAGAGCAGCGTCACTACAAACACATGAGCAATGCTTTGCACAAGGACGTTATTGATGACTATGAAGTCACTAGGTGATTTTTCAGCTCCGTTATAATTCTTTGGAGCACCGTTGTGTATGCGGTCCACTGTTGACGGAAATGTCTGAAATGTTGTTACACGGCGCCTGACTGTGTATGAGCTCTTAGATGAGTGCCTGGCACGTTTTAAGTCTGACATAAGTATTTGCTATTGAGTAAGTACAGAATACAAAGAATTGAAAGAGTAGTGTGCATAATGGCTAAGCATGCAAATAGAGCCAGACTGTCTGGGTTTGAATCCCAGCTCTGCCATTTACTGGTTGTGTGACTTTGGACCAATTACTTAACCTTTCTGGGCCTCAGTCTTCAGCTATAAAATGTGGATATACTACTAACTATTCCATAATTGTGAAGACTGAAAGAGTCATTATATATTAAGTTATTAGTAAGTACTTAATAATTAACAGCCAGTATCATTAGCTCTGTGGATTACCAATGCAGCATTCTGATCACTAGAAATCAAAGGTACCATCTCATTTTACACCTCATGCAAGCAAAGAGGGGACTTTCCTGGGTCCTGGCAGCTTCTTTCACATCCTTACCTCTTCACAGTGAGGAGCAGGATGAAAGGACCACCCTTTCTCTCACCAAAGCCTGCTCAGATTTCCTCTCTAAGACCTGCCCTTTTCTGGGGCGATTGTGTGTGTAGGCCTCACTCTTCAGGTGTACCTCTCGAATCATTCGACGGGGAGCTTTCTCTTAGAGTAGAAACCATATATAACCATCTGAACTTAGCGCTCCTGCAACATAATTTAAGCATAATAAAAATGAAGATCAAACAGTCATGAGTAGAGGAGAGGGAAAAGGGACCTTTGTTATAGAAGTTTAAGGATAATGGTCCTGAAAGATCTCTTCTCTAAAAGCAGAGACATGCAGGTAAGCCCATTCTGCATCTAGAAGGTCTGGCAATAGGTTGTGATGACAAAAAGTTCAGGGCTTTTCAAATCAGGGATAGTGCACTCGAGGAGAAGCAAATCTTGTTGTAGGTGAATCCTGAACTCAGCTCTATGTGCCCAGAACCACCATTTATTGGACTTATGTCTCCTGTGTGTATGGCGGGTCACTCCAGCCTCATTTAATCTGTCATCAGACAGACGTTCTGCCACCAGCACACACAAAGGCAGTTGAGAAGAGCTCTCATTGACTGGATAAAGAACTGCCTTTGTATCCCAATCATTAGGATGTGTCGACTTCCAGATGTTGTACAATCAGCAAGTGTCCAGACGAAGATACTTCAAATACTCATTTTCTCAAAATAACAATCTATAAAACATAAATAGTAAATTTCTTCTTACCATAAAAGAAAATTAGATTATCAGAAACAGAGGCTATAAATCATATGTGATATGTCTGGACTTTTTATGTACCGTAATAACTAATCACTTGGCTATCAGGGCACTGGGGAAATTACAATAAATTATATTTTGTGGGGTATGCACCACATGAATGAAGCCAAGAATATTATAGAATGACCTTCACCTTGGGTGATGTCATAGAAAAAATGATGCTGCCCTAATAACTTCATAGGGTTAATTAGTTTCGGAGAACACACAAGAGGCAGCGATGTCCTAGAGCTTTTTTATTTTCTTTCCCATGGGAAGTTGAGCTAATAAAAATGAAAAACATTTCAAGTAGCTAAGTAAGAAGAAGAGTTGCACAGAGTTAGAAGGAAATGCTTTAGTACTGTCCCTTTAGAAGGCCTCCTTCTCTTTTCTGTCAGCTGCAGATCTGATTCTTTTCTTGTGCATCTTTTCCCATCAATCTGGAAACCTTTGAAATGACCATTGTTTCCCAAACCTGCTCTGACAATGGATTTTTTAAGAATTTTCTGATGAACATGAATTCATTTAATCAGATAGGGACCTCTTCAGACAGGGGGGCATTTATCTGTATAAAATTTGCAGCTTTGTTTAGTCTGGCCACTTGGATCCCCAGTGGGGGCGGAGGTAAAGTTTCCACAGTTACGCTGATTTCAGCTGAATGGGTTTGCTGGTGTCAAAGGCAGGCTGTGGCCCTCCACTGGCATCTGGGGTACAGAAGGCTAATTCTTCTGAATAGAGCCATTGATGATTACATTTCGGGAAATTTAATCATAGAGTAATTAGGCTTTAATTCTTACAAAAACTTACGATTAATTGGACCTTTTATACAACTTTTTTGTTTGATTTAAAGTACCATGTAGGTTAGTTGTAGAAACTTAATTTAAATATGGGTTTAATTGGAATTGTTTTATGATTTTAATGAGTCTTAAAAGTCTTTTGATGAGCAGCCTGTATAATTATGGTATTTAAAATGATTGAGTAAATGCATACTTTTATAATTTACCTTTCAGGAAACTGTATTTTTATGGAGGCTATTTTTTGCATGATGAATTATTTCATTTTTTGTTCAGCTTTTGTGGGAATGGTTGTTTAGTCCTGCCTCTAATCACCCAAATGTTTTCTCTTTAAAATGAAATTAAAATTTCACAGAATCAAAAGCATCAGGCAGTAGCCCAACACTATAGTTAAATGTAATCATAGACATATTTTTGTTTTTACTTTAAAGGGGGCTGAATTACTGCTAAAACCTTCAACTGGGGATTCAGTTTTCCTGTGTAATCAGACACAAACAAGTTACCTGAAGACAGCTCTTTTCCTATAGAAAAAAAACCTGTGATCTTAGGCATATAAATTACTTGAACTCTTTTAAAAAAATGAAATGCAGTATTGAGTTATCAGCTTTTTAATGTGATGTCAAAATAAATGCATACTTTTAATAAACATAAACATTCTTAAATTAGAAAAGAAAGGAAAGCATTAGATACTTTCCTTTGAGTAGGTCCTCCTCTTACCTATACTAAATCAGATAACTATTATTTGAAATTTTTCTGCTGATTAGGAAAACTAATGATGTATTAAGTAACTAATATTAAGACACATGGTTTTATTTTCCATTTTTAATGATATTATGTTCTATCCTTCACTTTATAGTTTAGGTCAAATTATTTACATGTGCTTGAAAATCAATCAATGCAGTTTACCATATCAAAGAGTATAGGACTAAAACCATATGATCATTGCAATAGAGGTAGAAAAACATTTCACAAAATCATTTTGTGAGAAAAACTCTCAGCAAACTAGAAATAGAAGTGAACTTACTCAACTTGATTAAGGGCCCCTGTGAAAAACATACAGCTAACATCATACTCAAAGATGTCTTTTATTGAACACTTACTGAAGGTCCTAGCCACTGCAATAAGACCAGCAGAAAAAATAGTAGGCATGAAATGGGAAATGGAGAAGTAAAACTATCCTTATTTGCATATTACATGATTATACAGGTAGAAAACCCTCAAGAATCCACAAAATAGCTATTAATTCTAATGAATAAATTTAGGAAAATTCCAGGATACAAAGTCAAAATAAAAGCTGGCATTTCTATATATTAATAACAAACAAGTGACAATAAAAATTGTTTAAAGCTCCATTTAAAATAACGGAAATACTAAAGAATAAATTTAACAGAAGATGTGCAAGATCTGAACACTTAAAAATATAAAACATTGCAAAGGATAAATAATGGAAAGTAAAGAACTAAATAAATGAGAGCTGCTATGTTCATGGACTGAGGACTCAGTCTTTTTATGATATCAGTTTTTCCCAAATTGATCTATAAATTCCATGCAATCCCGATCAAAATCCAAGCATGATGCTTTGAGGAAACTGATGTTATGATTTAAAATTTATACTAAAAGGTAAAGGACAATTTTGAAAAAAGGAGGACAAAATTGAAAAAGTTATATTGCCTGATTTGAATACTTACTCTGAGGGTGCAAATCGAGACATTGTAAAATTGGCATAAGAATAGGCATATATGAAAAGAAATTATAATAGTCCACAAATTATCCCATACTTTCATGGGCAATTTATGTTTGAGAAATATACCAAAGTATTTCAGTGGAGGAAAAAATAGTCTTCAACGTATGGTACTACAACAAGATACCTCTATGGGGAAAAATATTAGCCTTGATCTTTACCTCATACTTTCCACAAAAATTAACTCAACATGACTCTTAAGCTTAAATAAAAGCATATAAACTACTAAACATAGGAGAGAAAATCTTTGTGACAGTAGGTTAGGCAAAACTTTGTTAAATAGGACATAAGAAGCACAAACTATAAAAAGAAGAAATAAAGTTAAAATGAACTCTCATCAAGATTTAAAAAAAAACTTTTATCTTTTTAAAAGACACAGAATACAGAAAGGCATGCCAAGTCCGGAACGAAATTTTTATAGAATATTTCGCACAAAAAGCTTGAGTCAAGAATATATTATGAACTCTTACAACTTAATAAGGAAAAGACAATTCCATTTTTTAAAAGAGAGTTAAGATTTAAAGAGCACTTCGCAAAAGATGTTATACAAATGGGCAATAAAAATAGGTAAAGATATTCACCATCACTAGTTATTAGGGAAATGTAAATTACAACCAGAGTGAATTGCCTGTATGTCTAAAATTAATAAGACTGACCATAATAAGTGTTGATATGGATGTGGAGTAACTGGAAATTCCATACATTGTTGGTAGGAATAAAAAATAGTACAGCCACTTTGGAAAACAGTCTGACAATACTTCACAAAGTTAAACATTTATTTATCACAGAACTCAGCAACTTAAATCCTGCATATTTTACCCAAGTGAAGTAAAAACGCATGTCCACACAAAGATGCGGTTGCAAATGTTCATAACAACATTTACTGGGGTTGATGTTAGTAACTACATCAACTCTTTAATGTATAAATAAACTATGATATATCCCTACTATGAAATACTACTCAGCAATGAAAAGGAGCAAAATATTTGTAATTCAAAAACATGAATAAATCTCAAAAATATGGTAAGTGAATAAATTGAAAACAAAAAACTAGGTACCATATGATTCCAATAATATAAAATTCTAGAAAAAGAAAAATTATGACATAAAGTAGATTAAATGGCTGTCTAGAACCAGAGTTGGGAAATGTCATTGAGAGCAAAGAGTCATGAGAAAACTTTTGAGGATGAGGAAACTCTTGCATCTTGTTTGTGGAGGTTAAATCATTTTAATTCAATTGTACAAAATTAGCAAATTTGTTAAACTTTTCACTTAAAATTTATGAATGGCACTGTATGTAAATAACACTTCAATAAATGGCATTCCTTAAAAAAAATAGTTACCCCTGAAGTTTCCCATGAATTCAAATGGTATAATTCACCTGAGGTCATTTATTGGTCCTATATCCTTTCAGCTTTGAAGATTTATACTAGTATTTTTAAAGGGCAATGTGATTTTGTGCTTTTGTGATTATTGGGGCAACTAAGAAGTATATTACTATTTGTTTGCCTTTTTTTTTCTTTTTTTTAAATAATTACTTTATTGTTGTTCAATTACAGTTATTTGCATCCTCTCCCCTCCCCTCCTCCCTTCCCCTCCAGCCCCCCTCCCCCCCAGCCTCCTTCCTCCCCCTTAGTTCTGTCCATGTGTCCTCTATAGTGGTTCCTGAAGACCCTTCTCCCCATTGTCCCCTCCCCACTCCCCCCTGGCTATTGTTAGAGTGTTCTTAATTTCAATGTCTCTGGTTATGTTTTGCTTGCTTTCTGCTTTTGTTGATTATGATCCAGTTAAAGGTGAGATCATATGGTATTTGTCCCTCACTGCCTGGCTTATTTCACTTAGCATAATGTTTGCCTTTCTATGTACCTCTTTAAAGTGCCTTTTTCCCAGCCTCACTCACTTTGATTCTCAGTTTAACCTGATACAAAACTACCGGTATTGTTTACAGAAAGTCAAATGTTCTAGAGGTGAATCATCTACTCATTATGAGTTAATATATTAACCAAAGTGGCACCTTTTCAATATGGTTATGCAAATACCAACTTTACTGCTTCTTTTGGCTTTCATTCACTCTCTCATGGAGTGTCTCTTATCTTCAACACTGTATTTCCTAAACTAATGCTAAATTATTAAAGAGAAAACTGAGCATTTCAAGGTCTTTGGAACAAAGCAGTGTCAGTCTATTGAAGATAATCATCTTAAATGAATGATTGTGATCTAAGAGATATTACCTAGAAAATTATTGAACCCTGGTTGTTGTGTCTCAGTGGGTTGAGTGCTGTCCTACAAACCAAAAGGTTGCTGGTTCAATGCCCAGGCAGTGCACAAGCATAGATTGCAGGCCAGGTCCCCAGTAGGGGACACACGAGAGGCAACCACACATTGATGTTTCTCTCTCTCTCTTTTTCTCCTTCCCTTCCCCTCTCTCTAAAAATAAATAAATAAAATCTAAAAACAAATAAATAAATATTGAATTATTTGCTTATTTTATATTTTGCTTCCTGTTTATTATATTTAATTTGTATTATATTTAAGTGTTTGAGAACATTTATTATATTTTTTTCTTTTTAAATAAAAAATCCTCCTGGCTATTCTGTGCTGAGCAAATTAACTAGCATATATTGAATTAGGTATTTGTGTCTTAAATTTCTAAATATATACATAGGATTAATTATGAGAAGACATGATATCTGTTTGAAGAAAAAGAAATCTGTTGAAGAATTGAAGAAAAGGAGTTAGAGAGTTTACTGACTATGGAAAAGATACAGCCTGACCCTTCCTTTCAGACTAAGAGCAGAAAGCAGATGAAACATTCTAATATAAGTAGTATGAAGTATATATCAATGTGAGTGTTTAATTTGTTTAAAGGTAGAAGAAAAAATAGAGAAACCATGAATGGAATGGCCAGCAGGTTTACAGAATGAAAATGCTTCTAAGAAAATGACAAAAGAACTGCCTAAGTACTGGGGCTGTTTTATTTATTTTTCACTTTTTAATATGTTAAGTACTTAATTTTTTTTTATTTTTAAAATATTTCATTGATTATGCTATTACAGTTGTCCCATTTTTTTCTCCCTTTATTCCCTTCTGCCCTGCATACCCCTCCCTCCACCATTCCCCCCTACCTTAGTGCATGTCCATGGGTCATACATATAAGTTCTTTGGCTTCTCCATTTTCCATACTATTCTTAAGCTCCCTTTTAGATGTGCTTACATGCCATGTGTTCAGCCTGGTACTTGGCCCACAGTAAATTCCAGTAAATGTCCAATAAATAAATGACTACTAAATGACGCTAAGATGATAAATATACGTAATAGGCATATATTTCCAAAGCTTATTGTTTGAAGTTGAAAAAGAAAACTGCATCAAGTTTAGGATACTCATAGAATGGGTCTTAACAGTTTTTTATAGAATTAAAAGTTCTTTAATTACCATATTCCAAGAGCACCAAATTTTGAATGAGTCAACTCAAATTTAAATTCTAGCTTGACCACTGGTCAGCCGTGTGGCCTAATACAAATTATGTAAAGAACCCAGTTCCTTTCACTATAAATATGGGGATAATAAAATTTACTCTGAATACAGTAAGTCCTCACTTCATGTTGTTGACAGGCTCTGTGACTTTAAACAAAATGATGTGTAACAGAACCAACTTTACCACAGGCTAATATATATAAATAAAAGTGAGGTTCCTATGGCATCCCATCAATGTTAAAATGAAATGATATTATTTGAGGATCTGCTGTCATTGTTTTGGAATTAAATGAGGTAATATTTAAGGAAGGGATAACATAGAATCCAATGCATGGTAATCCTATCTGCTCTTGGCTTTCTCCTTTCCTTCCTTCCACCCTTAATACCCATAAGAGCTTTCCAAAGGAGCAGCCTCTGGATGTACTTTTGGTGCAGTCTGAACCTGGGTCAGAAACAATAAAGACAAAAGAATTCTCTTTCTTGCTGTTCTGTGTGCAGGTCCACAAAAACACGTGGGGCAGAGAAGGAGGGAGTGGGCCCGGAAGGCTGTAATGACTGAGAACCTGTTCTGCACCCTCCTAGACAGACCACTGTGCTACTTGCCTATTAATCATTCATCCCCCCAATATTTGCTGAGCAGTATTACCAGGGACTTCACTAGGTTCTGAAATTTTGTGATAATAGATTTATTCTGCCCTCAAAACTGTGAAGGATAACATGGTAGGGAACACAAAAGTTTTAAAAAATAATTGTAAATAATCTGTCGAGGTATGTAACATTAGAAGTAAATCACATAACTCAGTATCATCATAAAGGAAAAAATAGGATAATTTTTCTGGTGGAAGCTGAGGAAGAGACGAGAAACAGAGGTGGATAGAGAAAATTTGGCCAAAGGGAATATTTTAATTTTTATCCTGAAAGATCAATAATTCACAGGGAATACTTAGCTCTTCTCTGGCATGTTCAAAGGCTGAATGTGAGGCAGCAGGGCCTGCAGGAAGCGATGAAGTTCTTACTGACAGAGAGGATGGAAGAAGCATGGTGGAGGATGAGGCTGCGCATGTGAGCAGGAATCGAATCATAAATGGATTTCTATATAGTAATCAGGAGTTTAAACATCATGCTGTCAGCAGTGATGAGCCTCTAATGAAGAACTATTTGAAAGATGCAACTAGACTTCAGGTCACAGAGACAAAGCAGTTCCCTACAGCTGGTGTCCAGAAAGCAGAGGGATGACGGAAGTCTAGTTAAATTGTAGCTGGAGACATAATTTGTCCCACACTAAGTATCATCTAAATCAAATGACAAGCTTTAAAAATCTCTTAGGACTTTTTCATCTTTTGCTGTGGTTAAATTATAAAGCATGAAGCTGATGCATCAAACTTTCAATTAATGTTTTACTCTTCGTTGGATCAAGTTTTTACAATATGCTGCTTCCCATTCTCTTTACTTTGTCGGAGTTTGTTCTCTCCTAGCTATCCTCCTGGCTGGATGGGCCACGGCATGTCTTACAGCAGTAATACATTAGATTAATAAAACGATTATTTAATTGACTCTAATTTCATTGGCATTCTTATTAGCTGAAGGAAAGGGGTTTAGTAATTGTTGACATTTGTAAAGCCAATATTATGATTTAAATTATAGCCTTTGGATAAATTTGAAAAATGAAGGTTGATAATCCTTAAAACAATATTTACAGAGGGCTCTTTGCTTATAAAGAATAAAGGGAATGGAAACAAGAGCACGTTAAATCAGAAGGCCTTTTAAATATTCATTTTGCAATCAGCTTCATTGCTTTCCAGACCACTATCTAACTTCATAATTCTTAGTGTGGAGAAGTTTCAAATCTCTTGCTTTAATTTTCCCATGAAATACAGACTGTTGCTTCACGTTCTGATTCTGGAGTATAGGGCTTCTAGATATAATGCTTACACTGCAAATATTCTTCCTCAACAGAAACATCTTGGGAGATACTGCTAAAATTGGTATTTCAAAAATGTAGATATTTTGGGTAGGTAGCTCTGGTTTAAAATGTGCTCTATCTAACCGCCCCTAATGAAACTCTTCGAACCACCCAGAACAATAGCTGTAAAAACACTAAAATTGATTTTTAAAAAAACTTCACAGCCTCAAAATCAATCAGTAAACCTGTTGTCGATGGTTTTCTGTGAATCACAGGATGATGGAAGTGATCCAGACAGACCTCTCCTATCTGGAAGATGAATTATCCAATGAACCAAATGGTGCTGGTGAATATGTGCTTCAGCTGAAGGGAAAGTGAAAATTACCCCCCCCCCAAAAAGTGCCACAGAAACATGCTTACTATGGGAATCGGACAAACATGTCAGACCACTGTGGTCTTCTCAGCTCCTGCCGTGAGGCACAGCCTCTGCAAACAAACTGCAGAAAGCCTCAGGTTACAACCTGTAAGGCAAAGACACAAAAAATGAGACACAGCAAGAGGCCACAGGAAAATGAATAAAACTTGAGGAAAAAAGATTTAAAATTACCCTACAGAAAATCAAAGTAACATATAAAACTTAATTTCAAGTAAGAAGAAATAGATTTAAAGCATCCAGGCAGGAAAAAAGAAAACACCTAAAAAGGGACAAAAATTAGGCTGGCCTTCAACTTCTGTGAAGCCATTAGATAATGGCACGTCTACAGTATTTTTTGGCACAATCTTTTTTATATTCTGACTCATAAAAGCAGCAAAAAAAGTACAGAGATTTTCCATAACCCTTCACCCAGATTCCCCTTATGTTTACCATCTTATATAACCAAAAATAAAATGCAGAAATTAACACTGGGACACCACTAACTAAAGTAGAGAAATTTTTTAGATTTCACCAGTTTTTCTACTAATGTCCTTTTGTTATTTGCATACAGTTGTCCTGTCTGTTTATCTCCAGTCTGTGGTAGTTCCTGAATCTTTGTCCTTCATGACCTTGACATTTTTGAAGGGTGTGGTCAGTTATTTTATAGGCTGTGCCTCATGTTGGGTTGGTCTGATGATCTCTCATGATTAGATTAAAACTATGCATGAAGGGAACCATAGAGGCTGTGTGCCCTGCTCCGTGCATCGTATCCGGGGTTAAACAATGAATGTCTTATTAGTGCTGATGCTTGGTCACCTGGTTAAGCTAGTGTTTGTTAGGATTCTCTACTGTTGTTACTATTTGTCCTTTATGATTACTAAATATTTTGGAGGAGTGCTTTGATCTTGTGCAAATGTCCTATTTTTTGCATTAACTTTCACCCACTAATTTTAGCATCCATTGTGTGGAAATTATTACCGTGATGCTTTAAGGATTTGTTTACCTCATTCCTTCATGTTTATTAATTGGAATTGTTATTGAAGGAAAAATTGTCACTTCCTCCCCATTTATCTGTTATTTATTTATTTGTTTACATTAGTATAATGTAATGTTATTGCCATATATTTTGTTGCTCATGCTATTCCAACTTTGGTAACTGGCAACTTGTCCAGGCTGGCTCTATGCCCTTTTTTCTTTCTTTTCCTTTTTTTTTTAACCTCCTTATTTTCTGATGCTCCAGAGTCATATTGTGTTTTCCCTGCCCCAGCCCTAGAATCAGCAAGTTCTGCAGAGTCCTGCTTTTTCTATTTGGAATGGAATTTAGAAACCAAGATTAGGTGCTGGCTGTACTTATTGCAGCTGGGGTATTTTGTAACTCTTTCAGTAGACAGACCTAGGAAATACATGCGTGGATACTAGCTCATGCACAAATATATTTCTATATCACTTATGTGTGTATTTTTTAAAAGTTCATGCTGATATCTCCAATTTTAATACAATACAACACAGCTCATTTTAGACTTTCCTCCTTATTTGTAACTTCTTTCTCTTGACAGTGAAAAAACTAATTCCTATTTTCTAAATTTATTTGTTAAGCCAACCCTAGTATATAAACATAAATAATATGTCTTTAAATGCATCCAAAATATCTTTAAAATCTAAAAAATAAAATAAAATTCTGAAAAAGTAGTTTTAGATGTCCTAACCATTTTCTCCGTGAGGAACACATTACCAACTACAGAACAGTGATAGAGAACCATTGTCTTTTTGTCTTTAACCTTAAAGTATTCAATCAAAACATAGCTTTCCAGAGTTTCTTAGCTCAGTTCCTTTCTCCCCCATTGACTTCAGGGCAATTATGTGATTCATTTGAAATAGAGTTAGATTCCCTTGTCACGGTCTGCATTCCAAATCCCCCCGCCATCCTCGCTGATTTTGTTGTTGCTTTCATACAATAAAATTCCCTCTCTGTACAGTTCTACGTGTTTGGACAAATGCATAGAGTCATGTGCCCACCAATATAGTTCCCTACAGAACAATTTCATCATCCCCCAAAACAAGAGTTACCCCTTTATCAATAATCTCTCCTCCCACTCCAACCACTGGCAGCCACTAATTTTTTAAAGAGGGACACATAAAATGGAATCACACAACATATAGCAACTTGA
Source organism: Micronycteris hirsuta (assembly GCA_004026765.1). Lineage (NCBI taxonomy): Eukaryota > Metazoa > Chordata > Mammalia > Chiroptera > Phyllostomidae > Micronycteris > Micronycteris hirsuta. The sequence goes on from PVJI01000579.1 coordinate 115,497, forward strand.
TTCTGTCTTCTTTTCCTTAGGAAAAGGCTTTTAAAATTTACACAAGTTATTGTGTGAACCAGCAGTTTGTGCCTTCTTATGGATGCATGCTATTCCATAGTAGGAAATGGTTTAAGGACATCTGTGTGGTTTACAGTTTGGGGCTATTGTGACTAAAGCTGCCATAAACTTTTATTTACAGGGTTTTGTGTGAACATAAATTTCCATTTCTCTTAGGTAGATACCTAGGAATGGGATGGCTGGGTTATATGGTAGATGTATATTTAACTTTTTAATGAACTGCCAAAACACTTCCCAAAGTGGCCGTACAATTTTGCATTCCTACCTGTCTATTGCATATTAAGGAGAAAACTTGTAACCTAAGAATGATATGCCTTCCTAGATGTTTATGTGTGATGGCAGCAGAATTTTCAGTTATTCAAAAATTTATAGATTATAGCACCAATGCCCTTCTTGAAAAGAAATTAAAGTCATACTCTAGCCAACTGAGAGAGAAATAGTAATTAAGAACTTGAAAAAAAGCCCATTCCTAACAAATAAAATCTTAAGGAAAATACATGAAGGAAAGTTACCTCCTTATCATAAAAAATTATATCTAAGAAGATAGATCACATCATATAATACTAATTATAAAACCAGAATTCATCCGCCAAGATGGCAGCGTAGGTGGTCGCACTCGCTGCCCGCACATCCAGAATGTCCATACAACTAATGCAGTAGCAAAAATTTAAACAACCAGAACGGACAAAATCGAACTGAAGGGAAGTCCGACACCCAGGAGGTAGGAGAGGACGAACATCCAGACCGGTGAGCGGGACAGAGACGGGCGGAGGAGGCAGTACGAGAATATTAAAGCTGAGGGGAGTTTCGGTGATTTGGGAAATGGCTCTTCTTTATAAAGAGTTTGGTTATACTTCATCAATTCAATTTTCAGATCCCAGAGGCAATTCCAGGTTAGTAGCAAATGAATGGGAATGAAATTCTAGTTATTAAAAATAGAAAAAAACAGAAAAGAACCCACAGAATCTAGGAGCAGTTTAATGTGAAATACTTCACAGTCTGTAATCTGAGCCTTTTATCTGAAATCTTTTCTGCTTTCTTTGTGATACAGAACTTAAGGTTAATGACTCAGAGTATTTCATCTCTGGATAGTTCAGTTACATTTCATAATTAGTTTGACATTCTCCTTATCTTATTTGATCACTAATATTTTCTTACATTTTAAAAATAATGGGATGATGCAATAACATTGGCTAAAGTTGGCTGACTGGCTGAACCATAGCTGAAGATAAAGCATTTTCTTGATTATTCTTATCATTTTCCAATGTTTTATTATCTATGGGTGTGTATTTGTGTTTCTATGTATTTGCTGGTGTAGGGGGCTTCTGCATGGTAACTTTCCTGTTGTGCTTTTACATTGGATTTCCTACGCGCACTAATAATGGTAATGTCATAGTTATTTACTGAGAGAACTAATCTGGATTCTATGGAGATGTGTGGAAGTTTTGTGAAAATGAAATTACAGATGCAGTATATCTCAGCAGTAATGAATCTGTTTTGTATATACAGTATTAGGTATACAGGGTTAGGTAAAGAAAAAGCAATTTTTCAAACTCAGTGCTTTTTTGATGGTCATGTGTTTATTCATTGAATCATTAATGTACAATATTCCCTGGGCAGAGTTCATTTTCTAGCTAATGTTAAAGAAGAACTGGCCTGTGACAGGTTTTTCATATTTTTTAGTGATAATTCTGATTTGTTAGGTAAGATCCTCTTGAGTATACGCCACCACCCATAAATGAAAGGGCTGGCAAAGACTCTTTTTTGTAACCAAATTTACAAAAATATTTGCACATATTAAACATCAATAAATATTATTGATTCTACTGTATATTGCTAAACCAATGATAGATTTTTAACAGTAAAGAGAATTTAATAAATTTGATGGAACTCAGAATTGTAATACAGTAGCAGGAACTCATCACAAAACTGTACATCAATGAGGATAGCCTGTGGAAGTTAACTTCCTATAAGTGAATTAGATTTGCTACATTTTTGCCAAATACATAGGTTTTTATAAATAAGGATAGCAAGGTAAGATAGAGGTAACTAGAATGATTTTGTTTACTAAATATCTCATCGTCAACTGTTTATTTTTAATTCGTCCTAGCTATTTCTGTAAAAGGTAACATTCAACCTTTAATTTGTATAGTTAAACATAGAAAGAAGTTATTTAACTTGGTCAATAAATTGACTCCTTCTGGAAGTTAAATTTAATGGCAGTCAACTGGTACATTTGAAATTAAACTTTATATTAGGAAGAAGAACTCAGAGGAGAGGAATAAAGTCAGTGCTGTAAGACTGTGAAGTTAAGGAAGAAGGCTCTCCAAAGTAGAGATGCCCTCTCTCAAAATATTAGCAGTTGTGCTGGGTCAGTCACCTGACAGTCATAAAAGAGGTAACACAGTACTTGATCTACTCTGGCTCCAAAAAGCTCTGGGAATGTCAGTCAGAATTTTCTGTATACTGCAGTAGCTAAGGTGCACCCACTGCAAAAATGAAGCATTATTAAACACAATCACACCTTAAGCTGAGATGACAGATGTTAAAATGACTATGAACGGTATGGTTGAAGTGGGCAAGGGTCACACACAGTTGTCTGGGAGCAATGATACAAGGATGTGTGGAGAAATAATCTATTCTCTGGAGAATGATAGGATTTTAGGGTATGAGAGTTAATGGGTGAGCTCATTGGAAAGCCAGAACAAAGGGCCATTTTTTTTTATTGTTGTTCAAGTACAGTTTTCTGCCTTTTCCCCCCATCCATCCCCACCATCCCAGCCCTCCCTGCCTTCCTCCCACATTTCTATCCTCCCTTATTATTGTCCGTGTGTCCTTTATAATTGTTCCTGTAAGCTCTTCACCCTTTTCCCGCATTATCCCCTCCTCTCTCCCCTCTGATCACTGTCAGCCTGCTCTCAATTTCAATGTCTTTGGCTATACTTTGCTTGCTTGTTCATTTTGTTGTTTAGGTTCCTGTTAATGGTGAGACCATATGGTATTTGTCTTTCACCACCTGGCTTATTTCACTTAGCATAATGCTCTCTGATTCCATCCATGAGGTCTCAAAGGGTAGGAGCTCCTTCTTTCTGCTGCGTAGAATTCCATTGTGTAAGTGTACTATAGTTTTTTGATCCATTCATTTACTGATGGGCACTTGGGTTGCTTCCAGCAGTTGGCTATTGTAAATTGTGCTGCTATGAACATTGGGGTGCAGAGGTTCTTTTGGATTGGTATTTCAGGGTTCTTAGGATATAATCCTAGCAGCGGAATTGCTGGGTCAAAAGGAAGTTCCATTTTTAGTTTTCTGAGGAAATTCCATACTGTTTTCCATAGTGGCTATACCAGTCTGCAATCCCACCAACAGTGCACTAGAGTTCCCTTTTCTTCACAACCTCTCCAACATTTGTCGTGTGTTGCTTTGTTTATGATGGCCATTCTCAATGGTGTGAAGTGGTATCTCATTGTGGTTTTAATTTGCATCTCTCTGATGACTAGCGATACTGAGCATCTGTTTATGTGTCTCTGGACCCTCCGTACGTCCTCCTTGGAGAAGTGTCTGTTCAAGTCCTTTGCCGATTTTTTAATTGGGTTGCTTGTCTTCTTAGGGTGGAGTCATGTGAGTACTTTATATACTTTGGAGATCAAACCCTTGTCTGAGGTATCATTGGCAAGTATGTTTTCCCATACAGTTGGTTCTCTTTTCATTTTAAGGATGTTTTCTTTAGCCATGCAGAAGCTTTTCATTTTGATGAAGTCCCATTTGTTTATTCTTTCCTTTATGTCTCTTGCTCTAGGGGACATATCAGTGAAAATATTGCTACGTGGAACATCTGAGATTTTCCTGCCTATGTTCTCCTCTAGGACTTTAATGGTGTCACGACTTATGTTTAAATCTTTTATCCACCTTGAATTTATTTTTGTGTATGGTGTAAGTTGGTGCTTGAGTTTCATTTTTTTGCATGTAGCTATCCAAATTGACAGCATATATAGGGTTTTCTCAGGGAAAATACCAATGGTCCGAGTTGGGCTCCATTTAGTGCATCAACTCTGTAGTGAGAGGGCTAGAAACATGGCACAGCTTTTGGGGACAAGGCTCCTCCCCCCCCCACTATCTATGAAGATAAATATCATTCAAATGATCTGTCCATGTATCAAATGGTAATGAAATAGGGAGAGGGCATCCAGGGTGGGAGCTCTGGGGGTTAGTCAGTGTATACATTCTGCTTAGCAAGCAAGGTGTTTAAATTTGAAAAAAAAGCTATAAGTATTAAAGGGGATTCATGCTGTGTTCCTATTATGACACCCATCAGACTAAAAGATATATAAAAAAATGGATTGATAGGGTTGGTGATTGGATGTAGTTAGAATAAAGATGAATAAATGAACAAAGGACAGAGGGTTTTTTATTATTTAAAAGGATTATAGTTTTAGTTGTTGTTTGACCTCTTAAGGCAGGAAAAGGTTGAGTGTGTGTGTGTGCGTGTGTGTGTGTGTGTTGGCAATACTCACATATGAAATAGTATCACAAACATTTTTAGCTAGTATTCAAACAAGTTCCACATTATATACAAATGAGGGAAATGCAATTCATAATTGACAAAGTATGAATTTTTTATACTTTAAGCCATGAGTCTGCCACATCAACAAATGTAATCCCTTGGCAAATATGTCTTATGTCTGTATTGTGAAATGTATACAATTGACACAGAACCCAAAGGGAACAAGTAAGCATTTTATATATATTTTTTGATTTACAAACTCCATTCTGGGAAACATTTATTAAATTAGAAATGAGGAAGGAGTGCAAGTGAAATGAGCTTAGACTTGGTGTTACTTTTATGCACTTTGCCAAACTTGAACTCAATTTTGTCAAAATGCTTTTTTTTTAATGTATAGAAAGCTACTCTCAAAAGTTAAAATGATAAATTACCAAACTTAAAATTCATCGATGGGAGCCCCACATTGTAGTTGTTATTCCATGTTAAATATCCTAAGCTGAAATAGCGAAGAGAGATCAAGCCAAGAATCTTGGAAGGAGTGACCAGCTCTGGACACGAGATGTACTCCACATTTGATGTAGATGTTGATGAGGGCACCAGAACGTACTGAAGGGCCATAAGATAAAATACTTTCTTGAAATAAATTTGAGGTCCGTTTGAATGAAAGTTCTATGAGGGTAAAGATCTTGTTTATCATGCCTCTCAACCTCCTTGATGCCAGCGTGAAGTTAGAGAAAGCAGCACTTCCTACTAGGCTCCCAGGGGCGAAGGAAGGAAGTGAAGCGGCGATCCTTTCGTTCCCCAGGAGCCGAGGCAACGTCAGTTATGTTGAAAGGCTCTCATCTGCCACCACTGTGAAAGTGATGGCATTTCAACTCAAGTGGGTCTGAAACATACTCAGATCAGATCAATTATGGCCTGGCACATGGGGTGCAAAGAGACTTTTTTCCTCTATTGGTTAATTTTCTGACATATGCAGAGTGGATACAAAGTGTTATCAAACTGTGAGCTCCATGAGAGCAGCTCATATTTCACTTATTGTTACAGAAGACATAGAAACAGAGAGAGACACAGAGAGGCATAGGTTGCAGTAGATGTGCTATATTAGGTAAGAGTGTTTAACTCTGGAGCCAGCTGCTTGGGTTAGGATCCTGGCTCCACCAATGATCAGTGTGTGAGCTTGGGTAACTCCTGGTTTGTAGCAGTAATGATAGTTCACCCATCTCATAAAGTTGCTATGAGAGCTAAATGAACTAATAGATACAAAGTACTTAGAACAGTGCCTGGCACGTGAAGACTGCTAATTAAGTATTAGCTAGTATTAAGTATTATATGCTCCAAACCTTCACAGTGACATAGTAAGCATTCGGTAAATACTTTGATTACTGAAAGAATGAAAGGACAAAACTTTGTAACCTGTATAAATATAAACATATAGGCAGTGACTTAATGAAGAGTAGTGGCACTATTAACCATGTAGAACTCCAGACTCTAGAAGATTTTTAATCTTTCTAAATTCTTAGCCAATTTCAAACAAAATATGAGCCCAGACTGTATTTGGAATGCTTTTCTAAATGCAGTGTTGCTATTAGTAACAGAGGCTGCAAACAGGCTCTTTAGCCATTGGACCACATGTTTCAAAACAGTGCTTTCATTCAGATTGGTATCCCAGGGAGTGGTTAGGCCAATGGGTAAGCCTTGTGCCAATCTCTGTTGCCAAAACAAGATTGATGCCTGTGTTGGCATCAGCTTTACACTGGCTAGTCAAAATACACTTGATTTTTGGAAATTTTAGAGATATAAATACATAATCCTTTCCTTCTTGATGAAAAGAGAACTTTTCTCATTTTTACAGCAAGAATAGTATTGCTTGACACAGCTTAAGTACCTTTTAACATAAAAAAGTTAATAATGGAATAGACACCAAGTATCTATAGAGCACGGTCCATGGACATTTTCAAGTGTACCAAATTTAACTAAAAAAAAAAGACTTTTTCTTTAGATTCATTAAGTTACACATTACACGGAAAAAAATCAGCAATGTGGTTCTGGCAATCTATAGTATTCCTGATACTTCTCTTAGCAAATGGCATTCCTTCTACATCAGCACTCAATGCTGGCCAAATAGCATGACCTTGGCCTTCTATCTAAACTCTCATAATTTTAAAAATCCACTGGTGGAAAGGAATTCTCTTTGGAGATATGGATGATTTACAAGTAACAGAAAAGTTCAGCTTCCATTACCACTGATGGCTATGCTTTCATTTATGTTTTCCCTAAGCCATAACTATTTAAAATGTTACTGTTAGCATTCCAGTTGTCCTATTTGTCGGTGTATAACTCTCCACTTAAATCTATAGAACAAATCATATTAATTAAAATAAATTGGCCAGGACAGTTAAGTTGTATTATAGATTGTCTCTGAAGGCTATAAATTCAAATTAAGGGTTTTGCTGTTATTCCTGAGCTTGGAAATAGTCCTTTTACTGCATTAGTAGTAGCAAAAGAAATCTACTACCTTACAAAAGAATATTAATTTAAATTCCTGCAGAAATAGCAGGATAAACTGTACATTTAGCTATTTATCATAATTATATAACAAATTCCTGGTTGAAGCAAGCAACCAAAGTGCTAATTTATTATGGCAAGTATTGATATTTAATAGTCTAGAGTATGGATTTTTCTTAGACATACTGTATTTATTTCTATATATTTTAAATGTATATCCTCTATGTATTTATATCTATCCCATTTATTTCTATATATTATGTTAGGTATATATATTGGGTTACAGGGGTTCTAAGCTGTATTCTATATTAACAGTGATATATTTTTGTAAAATAAACCTTATTTTCTGGATATTAAAATGTTAAATTAGGTGAAAAAATTGTGGGGACTTGGAATAACTTTGATCATTTTAAGAAAACCCTGTGTTTTATAAGTTCCCAAGGCAAAGATGGGCCTGCCATTTACAGTATTCTGTAAAAACCAAAGGTCCTTCACATTTCATGGAAATCTCCACAATACATTTTTAAAACTCTGTCTTTCAAAATGAAAATAAGTGGTACAATTCAATAATATTCCTGTTTTTGACCTCTTTTTTGTAAGTCAATTTTCTTAATGCCTTCCTATTTCTACTGAATTCTCCCCCAAACTAGCATACATTAATTAGCTTGAGGGAATAGCTAAACTATGTTAGAAAGAAGTTTCTACAGCTGTCTTTGCTCTCATACCAAGTGAGATTTTTGCTGCCCATTCACTCCCAAACACCGCTGCCTGAAAACAGTGTAAAGACTTGTCACTCATGTAGGATCCGTATTATTTAACTATTGTAGAGATTCAGTACAAAATTCAGAGAAAAGCCAAACTTTTAAACTGTTACAAAGTGCAGCCTACAAGGAAATTTTAAACTATTATATTGTGGAGAAGGTAAAGCTAAGCAATAAATAAATTATCTGGGTTACATGAAAGGAATAATGTTGATTTCTCCATCTCCTCTGAATGTATGCTAAAAGAAATGGACTAGACGATCTATATTTCTTAAAACTTAGCTTTTAAAACATGAGGCAAAAGTGGCTGTATTACAGATTGCATCATCTAGAGAACATACCAGAGAGAAAGTAGGTTAGGAAGTACAGTATTATAAAGGCCTATTTCCAAAGGAAGAGACTTAACTCTCAAATCCTGTGGGTTATGTGGATGAAAAAGAGGGCCACTTATATTCAAGGTGATGACATTCAAAGCTGATTTTCTGGTTTATAATAGATTTCCCATAACTATTCATGAATACCCATTAAGCTATTCTCAAGTGTAGGATAGCCTCATGTCTGTTTCCTCCCTAAGGTTTGTCATTCAGGACTAAGTGCCATTCAGCATCACCTCCCTATAGAAATATCTTTAAAGAAGAACATTAAATTCTATATTTTCCAATTTTACTATCGAATTTAATAATGACTTTACTACTAAAAAAAATCAGGATTCTTTCTGTCATTAATGTTGCTACATTTTCAATGAGTTAAGAACATGAATTATTCCTTAAAGCTACCCCAGATTACATCATAAGGAAAGACCCTGTATTACTGAGTGTGGTGAATGTATATGAATGATGAGAATAACTGAAGTACAAGTGAAAGTGACAATCAAATTTAGAAAACCTAGGACAAAAATGAAGTTTAAAGACAGTGAATTGCAGTTTGGGAGACAGGTGAATTCCAGGTGTAGAGACAACAGGTAGGTGTTGGGAGTAAATGTGAGGCTTCCCAGGGGAGAAGGCAAGATGGTCTAGGAGCGATTCCTGGGCAAGCCCGCACTTACAGGACCACAGGGAGAAGAGAACAGAGGCAGGCTTTTCCCCTCTAATTTGAACCTTCTTTTGAAGCCAGTCTGCACTGTTGTGCAGAGGAGGAGAGAAGGGCAAAAAGGTTTGTTTGAAAAGAATAAAATCCAATATGACTTCATTTTTCGCTCCTCAGCTACAAACTGGTAGGACAATTTGAAATCATTAGTTTGGCCAGATGGTCGATGTTGTTTAACAGTGCAGTTAACGAATAAATAATTGTAAAGCAATTTGTAAATACAAAGTACTACATAAATGTATAATAATCACATTAAATCAGGATGCTTATTTCAAGTTGCATTTTTATATCCAAGTATTTTATTGGTGTTTCAGGAGAAATGCCAATAATATGATTAAATGTTATTATAGAATATATTTGAAAGATATAACAAAAGAAAACAAAAAGAGCCTTGGCCATGCTAGACTGAACAGAGTGAACAAATACAAAATGAAAGAAAGGAGGGAATGACAGCATGATCACAGAAACGTGTAACTGAACACCGAGTGAATCTACCATAATAACTAGTAACTTCATTTTACCCACATATTTATCAGAAAGAAAATGTATCAGGTGAAACGATGGGAAGGGCACAGAGCAGGAGAAGGAACGTCAAGTCAGGACCTCTGGGGAAGCCAGTTGATTCAAGCAGAGTCTTATAAAATAATTGGCAAGTTTTCATGAATTCATAGCTTACTTGTTCTTTACAATAATGCATTAGATTAACGCCATTAACATCCTCTATTCTGCATATGAAAAAATTGAGGCACAAGGAGGTTATGCAACTTGCCCAATAGGATATAGTCAGTAAAAGGCAGTTGGTGTCTGCTGGGAAGGATCTGGGAAAGGTTTTCTTTCCCTGATAAATAGGACAGATGCAGCTTGTGTGCCCCTTCTTCCATTCTCCTGCCTCAAAGCAAGGGCATTGTGCTGAAGCTGCAGCACCGTCTTGCAACCATGAGGCAAAGGGCAAGAGACATCAGGTCTACATGCCTGCACCTCTGGATGTCTTGCTGTGTGAGAAACATAACCCCCTATTGATTCAATCAATCACAATCGGGATTTCTGCTATTTGCAGAAATTTGAGGTGATTCAACTTTAGCCAGTATGCCAAAAAAAGAAAAAAAAAAGCATGCTAAGTTACCACTCATTGAGTGTTTGCTATGAACCACACACTATTTTGTGTTTTATGTGTACACAGTTGTTTCATCCCGATGACAAGTCTATGAAGCAGGCAATGTTGTTATTCACATTTTATTGATAGGGAAACAGAGGTGCAGTATCTGGCTTGGCCACAGCCACATAGTTTAAAAGAGATTCAAGAAGCATCTGGCTTCTCAAACTCTGCTCTTTAGCAAACAGTATTCTAAGCAGTGAAATACTAAAACCATTTCAATTAAAATCACAAACTAGATAGGGATGCCTCGGTACTGTTTTGGAGATTCTAGAATACATATTTCTCCGTGGGAATGCTATTAACATTTTGGGAAAAGAACTCTTTATTGCTTGGCATTGTTGCCGATTAAAGATGCGTACCATCTCTGCTCCCGGCCCCAGAAGCCTCGCTAGACAGTGTTAACCGAAAACGCTCTCCGTATTTTCCCACAGAGACGCAGCGTCAACCCAGTGCAGAACTTCATTCCAGAAGAGCAGTCAGCAAGCGTTCCCTGTAAAAGTCCAAAGAGTAAATCTCCTGGGCTTTGTGGGACATTCAGTCCCAGTGGGTCTCAGCCACAACTCCTAAACCCTGACATCATAGAGTGAGATCAATCATAGGCGATACACAAACAAATGAGCACGGCTGCATCCCCATCAAACAATTCCGATGTCATTTTATAGATGAAAACCCGGAGGCACAGGGAGGTTAAGGACTTGTCTAAGGTGATTCACCCCAAATGTGGAGTGATTCCAGAGCTTATGTTCTTATTCGGGATATTGCTGAGTTCAGATTTTAGATGCTTTTCTGTTAGTAGAAGGCGTAGTAAATACCTCAGAGAACTTCTCATACTCCAGATTCTGGTCTTCCTTCTCTGTCTGTCATTGACTTCTCTTTCTGGCAGTAAGGGCCCCCTAGGACTTCCTTCTGTGACAGTCCAGACCCGCACTACCAAGGACATACCTTATGCTTAACCGCCCTCAACATGTGGCTCTTCTAGTTGGCTCTGACACACGATATCCACAAAGCCCCTTAAAATAAAACATTCTATCAAACTGTTCATAAGAATAGTTACTCATTGATCAGTGACTGTTTTTACTTTTATCACTTGGGGTCTTATTTAGAGATCCAAAATCCACCACTGTGGCCAGAGGGGACGGGGAGGGGACAATGGGGAGAAGGGTTTTCAGGAATCACTATAGAGGACACATGGACAGAACCAAGGGGGAGGAGGGAAGCAGGGGAGGGAGGTGGGGTTGGAGGGGGTGGGGGAGGGGAGGGGAGAGGATGCAGACAACTGTAATTGAAAAACAATAAAGTAATTATTTTAAAAAAAAATCCACCACTGCTCATTAAAGTGAGCAGAAATAGGAAGCTTTTAGGCATGGTCTGGTACATGTAGGAGCCCTATAATATTACCCAATATTCATAGACAAACAGAAGATCAGGCCGATGCCTCCGGTCTTGGCTGAATGTGTATGTAACTCCAGGAAGACCCACCAAGGCTGAGAGCATTCACGCCCATCTGAGTAGTGCCAGTGAGCAAAGTCGTGACTGCTAGTTCTGTTAGTGTATCTCAGCCAAGGTCTTAGGGTCCTCTGTTTGGGGAGGAAAAGGGGCCCCTGATTCAAAGACAGGCCAAGCTCCCACGCCTGTTCACCCAGGAGCCCTACAAGTGGACACATTCCAGAGGCAGTTAAGATAATGGTACAGATAAGTGGTGTCTCATGGCATTTTGCTGCTCATCAGTGTCTAAGATGCATGTTCACTGCCACCACTAGGAGTGGAGGTCAGGTTGCAATTCCTTTACCAGAGTAGGCAGGTGGGGGATTTAGTAATAGTGAAAGAGAGCAGGCTACCGAAGTCGGAAAAGACAAAAACGGAATCACTTCATAAAGCTGATTTAAGCCGAGCTAGAATATGCTGGTTCTGACATTTTCTGGTTTCTGTAGGGACATGCTTCCACTATAGATTTTAAATATAGAGAGGAAACTAGGGACAGGAATTTTAAACAGATTGCCAGTCAATTGCTTTTTAACAAATTGATAGATTATTTTCTCTTCCCATAGTTTTTGATATAATTGTTTTTGAATTGTGTTAACAAAGTCTAAAGTGACAATGGGATTAGAGATGGAAATAGGAATGGAATTAAGAGTTTAGATGTGAAAAAGAACAGTGCTTATGATAAACATGCATTTCAAATTCCTAATACTTCTAATCACTAAAAGTAAAGTATTAGGGTAAATGTAGTCTTAATACTTAGTTTTTCCTATCTTTGTCCTAATTTCTTATTCACATATGAAAGTATTTTTTCTTAATAAGCACAAAGCAAATGTAAAATTTTGTGGTAGGTAAGTAGCTTTGTCTAATATCATTGCTAACAGCTCAATTATACTATGAAGTGCCTATAATTGTAATGAAGCTTCAAAAATTCTTTTCTTATGTTCTATTATGCATACAATTCACTTAAATTACATTAATTATAGAGATTTTTAATGAAGCAGAGAACTTGTGTTTTCAATTTTCACACATAGAGACAATGATCAAAATATTTATGAGCATGTTACATATTTTGTTGACATTCAGAAGATAATTCATTTACTCAGTACAATATTAGTACCTTTACATGGGAAAAGAGGCAAACCCAATTTGTCATGTTTGGGTTTCTTTAAGAGTATATGAATTTTAGCCCTGGCCAGGTAGCTCAGCTGGTTAGAGCATCATTCCAATGCACCAAGGTGGTGGGTTCGATCCCCAGCCAGGGCACATACAGGAATCAACCAATGAATGCATAAAAAAGTGGAACAACAAATTGATAGTTCTCTCTCTCCACGCTCCCTCTCCTTTCCTCTTTCTCTAAAAATCAATTTTTTTAAAAGTATGTAAATTTTAGAAAGTTCTTTTTTTAAATTATCTAGCCTAATTCATGCCATATATTTTTAGGAAATGTAATATTTAAACTATTTTAACAGTAATTAATGATACATGTAAAATGATTTCAAAACCGTGGTTAGTGTTGCATTTACAAGCCCAGACTCCAGAGTCTGACTCTCTTATTTCAACTCAGCAATACCTGGGCAAGTGACAATAACATTCTGTGCTTCAGTTTACTTCGTAGGATTGGAATAATAATATTTTGTAGTAAGGATTTAAAGAGTGATGTGTGAAATGTTTAAAACAATGCCCCCCCACACACAGTTAGTACTATGTAAGTATCTTTCATTATGTATTTTCCTGCATATTGGAAAGAGTTCAAGTTAATATACTAACTCAGGATGCCCAAGTTCACCTATATAAAATGGGTAGGGACAATTCTTTAAGATTCCACAAAAGCAGTATTAGGTAACTTTGTGGGTTAAATTTTAAATCTCAAAATATGGATTTCAGGAGTACCCCTTCTTGTAACATGGCTTTGAACAGTGCAGTGGTGAAAAATCTCTACCCTTCAAGTTGTTAAAACCGGTATGACCAATTACTTAACTCTGACCATATGGGAACATATGGAAAAACTAACAGGGCTAGAAATAGCAGTTCTTAGATTCAGCCAAGGTTGGTGCTAGGAGATGAGGAGAATCCCAGGCAGAGGATGAAGAAGAAATGTAAATTAAACCCAGGTCTAGTCTCTCAGATAATCCCCCCTTTCTATCCACTCTTTCCTTTTTTCTTCTCTCATACATATCCCAGCTGCCAGGTTTGGCCACGGTGTATTGAACCTAGCCCTTCAACAAGGAAACCTGTGTGGGAACAGGGGTTCCGCTAGGAGTTTCCTATGGAAATGCAGTGCCCATGCTTTCTTTTCACACCCAAACCAAACAAGGTGCCACCCCAAACTTGATATGCTTTCCTCATGTATGACAGGTAGTTTGTTACCCAGAAATTCTAACTATAATAAAATAGGGGGCTTCTGGAAGACATTCATTGAATAGCTGCTTGTTTGTTGTTAGAAATACTATGATACCATGATTCTATATATAAACAACCCTAAAGACTACACCAACAAACCATTAGAAACAATAAACAAATACAGTAAAGTTGGATACAAAATCAATATACAAAAATCCTTTGCATTCCTATATATTAACCATAAAATATTAGGAAAAAGTGAAGAAAATTCCATTTGAAATTGCAATATAAAGAATAAAATACCTAGGAATAAACTTAAAGGAAATGAAGGACCTATATGCATTGAAATTACAAGACATTGTTGAAAGAAATTGAAGAAGGCATAAGAAAATATGAAGTTATTCCATGCTCATAGATTGGAAGAATCAACGTAGTTAAAATGGCCATATTACCTAAAGCAATATACAGATTTAATGCAATTCCCATCAAAAATTCCAATGGCACTTTTCAAGGAAATAGAACAAAAAATCCTCAAATTTGTGTAGAACCAAAAATACCCCTAAGAGGGAAAAAAAGAGGTATCAGACACCTTGACTTCAAATTATACTATAAAGCTACAATAATGAAAACATTATGGTATTTGCAGAAAAACAGACACACAGACCAAAAAGCAGAAGTAAGAGCCCAGAAATAAACCCACGTTTATGTGGGCAGCTCATTTTAGACAAAGGAGCCAAAAACATACAATGGAGAAAGCAAAGCCTCTTCAATAAATTATGTTGGGAAAACTGAAAACCACGTACAAAAGAATGAATCTAGACTACCGTATATGAAAACAAAGATGTTAAAGTATAGGTCTTGGTCTCAGAGGCTTTTGTGAACTGGTCTCCAAAGACAAGGCAAGCACAAGCAAAAATAAATGAATGGGACTACGTCCAACTAAAAAGCTTCTGCACAGCAAAAGAAACCATCAACAAAACGAAAAGGCAGCCAACCAAATGGGAGAAGACATGTGCAAATGATACCTCCAATAAAAGATATATTGATATCCAGACTATATAAAGAACTTGTATAACTCAACAACAACAAAAAACAAAATACGCTATTAAAAATTGGCAGAGGACCTCAACAGACATACAAATGACCATTAGATATATGAAAAGATTCTCAACTTCACTAGCTTTAAAGGAATTGCAAGTCAAAACCACAGTGAGATACCACCTCACTTGTTAGAGTGGCTCTTGTCAAAAACACAAGAAATGACAAGTGTTGGAGAGGATGTGGAGAACAGGGGATCCTCATACACTGCTCAGAGGAACATAAACTAGTACAGCCACTGTGGAAAACAGTATGCAAGTTCCTCAAAAAATAAAGAATACAGCTACCATATGACTCAGCAATCCCTCTTCTGGGTATCTATCTGAAAATTTTAAAAACATTTATTTGTAAAGATATATTTACCCCTATGTTCTCTGTAACATTATTCATGGTAGCTGAGACATGGAAACAACCGAAGTGTCTTTCAGTGGATGACTGGATGAAGAAAATGTGGAACATATGCAGTACGGAAGGCTACTTCTTCATAAAAAAGGATGAAAAACTGCCATTTGCGACAACATGGATCTTGAGAGTATCATGCTAAGTGAAATAAATCAGCTGGAAAAGGACAAGAACCATATGATTTCACTCATATGGTGGATATAAAACAGAAAGCAACAAAGAAACAAACAAATAAACTCATAGACATAGAAAAGTGTATGAAATTTACCAGAGGGGAAGAAGGGGTGAAGGGAATAATAAAAAGGGTGAAGGGATTCAAATACATGGTGACAGAGGGAGCCTAGTCAAGGGTGGTGAGCACGCAATGCAATCAATATAAAGATGATACATTATAGAATTGTACACTTGAAAATTATATCATGTTATTAACCAACACCACTACAATAGTTTTAATTTAAAAATGAGCTCTGGATGGTGTGGTGCAGTGGATTGAGTGCCAGCCTGCGAACTGAAAGGTTGCCTGTTCAATTCCTTGTCAGGGCACATGCCTGGGTTGCAGGCAAGGTCCTCCATTGGGGGCATGTGAGAGGTAACCATTGTTTCTCTCTCTCTCTTTCTGCCTCCCTTCCCCTCTCTCTGAAAATAAATAAATAAAATATTTTTAAAAAATAAAAAATGAAATCCCATCCTCTTGTGGACCTTATAGTAGAGGGTCTTTTTTGAATCAAAATCGGTTTTAAAATCCTTCTGTGACATCATATCATGATGGATGGCTTAGGCAGAATTACGATGAAAAGAGAAGGGAAATACATGCAGATAAGTCCTTGTTAGGGTGCTAGGCTAAGTATACCTGACTAGTCCTGGGGAGGTGGCATATATGAGAGAAGAAGGAGGGGAAGGATGGATGAATTGTATTTGGGTTACTGTGATATTATATACTTTGCAAGATTATATGAGCATATACATACTTCGCTCCATATTCTTAACATTTTCTCCTGTATTTCTAATCACATCGAATTAGAAAGCCCATAATTTATTTATTTATGTATTTATTTATTTATATTTACTTTTAGCAAATGCTCTGTGGATCCTTGGTAACAATCTGCTGTTTTTCTTGGGTTATTGACTTGATTACTTCAAATCTGATCTTATTTCTAGGAATAGACCAACTTGCCTTGAAGGTATATTCGATTTAGCTTGATATTTTTCTTGTTGCTAAAGTCTTACTGGTAAACCTCTCTGAAATTTAAACCCACTAATAGGATGATCAATGAGGAAAAACTACTATGAAAATATTTGCTTATTAATTTCTAACTCTAGATTTTGTTTATGTGCATGTATATCCTGGTAATCCAGATACTTTTTTTTAAACCTAGAAATACAGAAACCTCATTTAAAACAATACTTTAAAACTTTACCCAGGAGTAGAGCTGGTTTGACTATTTTCATCTCCCATTCTCCTGGCCCACTGTGCAGAAGCAGTGCCAATGAATTGTGTTGCCCAAGAAGTAGTCGGTAAAAAAACAAACAAGGAGAAACAGATGCCTCAATAAATCAGTGAATATGCATATTCAAGTCTTGAACAACTGAGTGTTGACTGTAGTTTGGAAGTTACAAAAATACTAAGATGCGATTTTTCTTTTAGGTGGGAAATGAGGAAGGATGAAAGACTAGAAGAGGAAGAAAAAGCAATGTTGGAACATTTAAAACGAATTTGCGACATCCAGAACTCTTCTGCCTCAGATAACACAGAAGAAGAGTAATCTGCAGAAAACAGCAACAGCTTTATTTTAGGAAATAATCACAGATAATGGAGTAGGATTTTTACTACAGTCAGGATGAACCTCAGATGTGCTGTGAAGCATGAAACCAATGACTGAGTAATCTCTGAACTGAAAAGAAATATAGCACATAAAAAATAAAGTGCTACATATATTTTATTTTAAAATTAATTTCAAATGTTTTTCTTCTCTCAGTCTTTCTCTTTAGATGATATAACTGCTGCCATCTCGTGTTCCTTTGAATTATTTTTTTCTTTCAGTCTTGAAGTATCTATGACAACAGGCAAAATGTTTAGATATCTTTTCCCTAAGGATTTTTAAATACAGCATTTGGATGTTAAGTTGAATGGTGACACATGGCCCCCTGAGAGTCATCTGAAAATTTTAATCTAATTTTGTAGTTGTATCCCAAGTCCAGGTCTTACCAGCCTTCTTTCCCATAGCCTCTTCATGCCCAATTTATCTTAATCATAGCCACAAAGAGCACTCTCCTGGAGTATAGCTTTATTCATATCTCTGCATGTAGTGGTTTTTTAGACATCGGTTCCAATCACATGCTTTCAGATACTATACCCAGTGGCTCCATGTTCAGCAACTGTGAGCCATCCTCTCGGCTCAGGCCACACACTTGCCATTTTCCTCAACCAGAAACCATTTTTCTCACAAAATTATGTTCAAAGCAGACTCCAGCAATCTCTACTCTACAGGTCATTATCTATAATTTCTGTTCTCTTATTTCCATTACCTTACACACACTAAGGAAATGGAATATGTTCTAGCACCCTGTAGGCTAAGTAAAGCTATATATACTATAAACTTCCTAGCAGTGTCTGATATTAGATTATAAAAATTTAAAGGCCTTCCTGTATAATGCGAAGTCTCCTTTTATAACAGTGGTCTCCCCAAATACCTAGTACAAAGTCATTCATCTAGTCGACAGTTAGTAAACACAATTGTTTGAATGTCATTGAAAAAAGACAAGACATTTAGGCTACCGAGCAATCTACAGTACATCTGGGAGAAGCTTTATATCATAAACTGTTTTAGACCTTATGACATTGCATATCATGGTTTCTGATGTTCTCAAATTGTCCACGTTCCCATGTTCTATAATTTTGATAAAATATATGTAGGCTTCATGATAATCAAAGGAAAGGACTTAAGCATTTTTCAAAGCGTGAAAGCTTGGAGTACAAAGGAGACCACCTTAGAAAATCTCTTGCATTATTTATTTTCATAAAAACACGTAAATGGCCATATAGCCAGCTGTCTGCCAGGTAACACGTTCTATTTTTGAAAAATCCACTGTACCTTAGTTGGCTAGTACAGGGTGGGGCAAAAGTAGGTTTACAGCTATTCATATGGAAGATAATACAATAAATAATAATACAAGAATTAACTCTGTTTTATGTACCTACAACTGTAAACCTACTTTACCCTGTATGATCATGAACCAAGCATTTTATGACATGGCTGAAGTAATTTCTAAAAGTTTGATGTAGACCATTAAAAAAATTATAAGAAACTTTTATGAGAATTTGACTTTCCATCTAATCTTACCTATAAGCAGTTCTATAACAACATAAGGCAATAATTAACTGTTCTTTCAGCTTAGAGATGGTCTGTGTGTTAAATCTGCATAACTATGTTCTATTAGAATAGACACTAAAATAGAAAGTCAAAGTAAAAATAAATTGATCAATAACCTAAATGACATAATCTTACAAAATTATAGGATTTCACATTTGGGTTCTTTTATCTTGTAACATACCTAAAGATTGTCTTTTAACACTATTTTTTAAATTAAATCTGTTTTTTCTATAGTAATCCTGGAAGTGATTTAGTTCTTCTAGAAAAAAAAATTCTCTAGACTCCCTTTTCAAAGAAGTATAGTAAGAGGAGAATGGGATGAGCTGGAAAGAGAAGAAAGTAGAAAAGAGAAAAGAGCTTGCAGTTGAATTCTCTTTTATACTTGCTCAGAGTAATTATTGTAGCCATAAATGTGATAAAATTTGTAACTGGAAATGTTAAATGACAAGTCATTGATTTATCAGATCACTCTGATTCTATACTTAATATGTATTTCAAAATGTTTTCCTTTTTCACAATTATTTTGCATTTGTATGTATTAACAACAGGAATGAATGCTTCATAACTCCCTGTATGCTTACTACAAAAATATTATCTTCCTCACTGTTCTGTTTAACTGTATTTTTGTAACTATAAAGAAGTATCTACTTTATTATTGGTTCAACAGTTACTATGTGGAAACAGTATGAATTAATTTTTAATAAAATATAAATGGCAAAGTATATTTTGGATATTTTACATTTTTATCATCTTTATGAAACACTGTTATAGAACTACCAAACAAGAAAAGGGAAAAAATGATCTCTTTTGTGTACCAATATGTGATTACTCAAAATGTCCTATTATTCCAGCTCATAAACTGTGAGTTGAAGAAAACTTCAGGTCACTTGTAATTAGTACATTTTCTACAAAAAATCTTTAAGATATTTTATGCTTCTTGTTATACTTGAAATATTTCATAACAAAAATATTAAAAAGCTTCATTCGCCTTAAAAAGAAGAAAACACTGTCACGTGCTATGACGTGGATGAACTTCGAGGACACTGTGCTGAGTAAAGTAAGACACACAGAAAGACAAACAGTGTATGATCCCACTTATATGAGGTATCTAATGTAGTCAAATTCATAGAAACAAAATAAAATGGTGATTACTTGGGACCAGGGTGAAAGAAAAAGAGTGATTTAATGGGCATAGACTTTCATTTTTACAAGATGAGAAAGTTCTGGAGATCCATTCCACACAATATAAATGTACTTAACACTACTGAACTGTACACTTAAAGACAGTTAAGATTTTATGTTATGTTTTTGTGGGAATTCTTTCCACGCGCATGAAAAAACGTAAGTCCCGGGAATTTACGCGTAAAGAGCACGGCTCCGTGTGAATAAATTATTCCCATGTGGGCAAGCATGATTTGTGTCTGCAGAAAAGAATTCTCTAATGGGAATTTGGCAAAAATGTATCTTAAAAAATTATCTGACTTGCTGAGTCTCTCCCTCCCGGAGTCAATAGCTTAAGTTAATGAGTCCATGAAATTCTTCTCTGTCTCAATGTTTTATGGTCCTAAAAGTTAACAGCCCTAGTTAGCTTACCCTCAATTTACTTGTCTCCTCTTTAATGTACTACCCCGGCCCTGTCTGCCACCAGACCTGAATTTACAACCTAATGCTCTGTACCCTAAATGTTTACCTTACTGAGTAAACCTACCCCTTATCTATTCCCTTCCCATATATCCTCATGATTCAACTGAAAACCCCTGTTCTGCAATAGCCCATGAATAATCAATCCAATGTAAATGTGTCCTAAAGCTTCTAATAAAAAGCCCGGCTAAGCTACGCCTGGTCTTTTGAAGATGGAGCGAAGGACCTGTGGCTCTGGACTCTTTTCTCCCAGAGTATCTCGGTGTGAGATTCTTTTACGCATTCGGTTACGGTCACCCACGGATTTTGCCAGACGAAATCCCAGCGACATGTTTTCACCACAATTAAAAAATAAAAACTGCTGTAGGTGGAATCTTCACAAATAAACATTCCTAATATGACACCTGAAAGCTCTTAAATTTTAATAGGGAACTATGAGACCAGTATATTCTACATAATGATAAAAAACTACCTGCTCTGCCTTTGAGAAATGTTTTCAACAGCACTATTAGTAAAGCAGAGAACTCTCATTTCTCCAGAATTTAAAGAATCCAAAACATTGTAAAACCTTTTTCCCCTCAAAATATTATTATAATTATTTGGTAACAATCTGTCTTAGTTACTTATTGATGGATAACAATATTACCAGTTTTGGCAGCTTAAAGCAACATACATTTATTATCTCATAGTCTCTGTGTGTCAGGCGTCTGGGCATGGTTTAGCTGGGATCTCTGCTTGGGTCTCACAAGATGGTCATGAGAGTGTCGGCCAGGCTGTTGTCTCTTTTAAGGCTCAACTGGGGAAGGGTTTCCCTTTTAAGCTCATGTAGTTATTGGTAACATTCACTACTTAGCAGGCTATCAGACTTAGGGCCTCAGTTTCCTGCCATATGAGTCTTCCCAGAATGGCCTCTTGCTTCCGCAAAGTCAAAGAGAGACAGAGAGTGTCCTTGAAAGATCAATATCACAGTCATATGTAGCATAATCAAATGCATTTAATCATGCACGATTCACCACCTTTACCAAATTCTAGCGGTTAAAAACAAGTCACTCATTCCATCCATGCTCAGAGGGAAGGGATCAATCACACACTAGTGTGAATTCCAAGAGGTAAAGATGATGGGAGCCACCCTGGAGTTTGTTCACCATACGGTGGAATTTAGGCCCTGAAATACCTTGCATGGCGGGGAACCTTGTAGGGAAGTGGAAACAGCTGAGCCAAGAATAAGAAGAGTTGTGAGTCAGTGTTTGTTGCTATTTATTAAGCAGCTATGATAAGCCAGGCTCTGTGCCAGACTCTCTGTAAGTAGACAATTTAATCCTCAGTAAACACTTATTGACATCTGTATAGAGAGCCTTATCTGAGATAATGCATAAAAGAGCTGTACAGATATGAATAAATGGACCCAAATTATAAATAAAGACACATAGGGAGATTCTGGTCCAAGATGGTGATATAGGAAGATCTTCTACTTCCTCCCACAAACACATTAAAACTATAGCTACAGATAGAACAGCTTCCTCTGGAAAAAGAAAAACTTAACTACCTGAGTGATCAGTAGATGTCAGGCAAATGAGATCACACACACACACACACACAATGAACCAGGAAGGAGAATCCTGAGACCCATCTTGCCAAAAACGATACCCATTGCGCTGTGACCCACAATGAAAAGGGAACTCAAAACCCAAAGATCCTCTCTGAGGAGCAAAGGTTTGAATTCCACATTGGGCATCCCAACTTTTAAGATCTGCACCGGAGAGATGAGATTCCAAAACATGTACCTTTGAAGACCAGCTGGATTCATACATAAGAGACCCACTAGGCTATAGTGTTGTAAAAATAACCCTTAAAGGGCTCTTGGCTCTGAACTCACTTGCCTCAGGGCCAAGTGCAGAAGCAGTCAATTTCACTGACAGATAAATGTGAAAGGCTTATTTGCTAATAAACCACTGACCTGAGGGGCAGGAAACTAACTTAATGCAAATCTAGGAGCATGCTGGAATACCCACACAAGGGCTGGTAGAAGCCATCTTTTTTTTTCTTTGAACAATTACTATGAACAATTATATGTGAATAAATTGGACAACCTATAAGAAATGAATGAATTTCTAGACACATAGAAACTGCCAAGACTGAGTCATGAAGAAATAGAAAATCTGAACAGACTGATTACTATTAAAGAGATGGAATTAGTAACCAAAAATTTCCTACAAATGAGAATCCAGGACCATATAGGTTCATTGGTGAATTCTACTAAACATTCAAAGAATTAATATCAGTCTTTCTCCATCTCTTTCAGAGACAGAAGAGGAGAGGGCGCTTCCAAATTTATTTTATGGGGTCAGCATAACCCTGATACTAAAACCAGACAAGGATGTCACATGAAAAGAGAATTATAAGCCGATATCCCTGATGAACATTGATTTAAAAATCCTCAACAAAATCTTTTTAACATATTTTATTGATTATGATATTACAGTAATGCCATATCCCCCCTTTATTTCCCTCCACCCTGCATACCTCATCCCGCTGACACCCCCCACCCTTTAGTTCATGTCCATGGGTCGTACATATAAGTTCTTTGGCTTCTACATTTCCTATGCTATTCTTAACCTCCCCTTGTCTATTTTCTACCTACCATTTATGCTTCTTATTCTGTATGCATTTTCCCCCTTTCTCCTCTCCCCCTCCCACACTGGTAACCCTCCACGTGATCGTGATCTCCATTTCTGTGATTCTGTTCCTGTTCTTTTTGTTTGCTTAGTTTGTTTTTTATTTTTAGGTTCAGTTGTTGATAGTTGTAAGTTCGTTGTCATTTTACTGTTCATATTTTTCATCTTCTTTTTCTTAAATAAGTCCTTTAACATTTCATATAATGAGGGCTTTGTGATGATGAACTCCTTGAACTTGACCTTATCTGGGAAGCACTTTATCTACCCTCCCATTCTAAATGATAGCTTTGCTGGATAGGGTAATCTTGGTTGGAGGTCCTTGTCTTTCATGACTTCAAATACTTCTTTCCAGCTCCTTCTTGCCTGCAAGGTTTCTTTTGAGAAATCAGCTGATAGTATTATGGGAATTCCTTTGTAGGTAACTGTCTCCTTTTCTCTTGCTGCTTTTAAGATTCTCTCCTTCTCTTTAATCTTGGGTAATGTAATTATGATGTGCCTTGGTGTGTGATTCCTTGGGTCTACTTCTTGGGCACTTTCTGAGCTTCCTGGACTTCCTGAAAGTCTATTTCCTTTCCCAGATTGGGAAGTTCTCCATTATTTTTTCAAATAAGTTTTCCATTTCTTGCTCTTCCTCTTCTCCTTATGGCACCCCTATGATTTAGATGTTGGAACATTTAAAGTTGTTCTGGAGGTTCCTAAGCTTCTGATTTTTTTTTTTTTTAATTCTTTTCTCTTCATTCTGTTTTGGTTGAATACTTATTTCTTCCTTCTGCTCCAATCCATTGATTTCAGTCCCTGTTTACTTACCATCACTGTTTGGTTCCCTGTACATTTTCCTTTATTTCATTTTGCATAGCCTTCACTTCTTCTTCTATTTTGCAACCATATTCATCCAGTTCTGTGAGCATCCTGATTACCAGTGTTTTGAACTGTGCATCTAATAGGTTGGCTATCTCTTCCTTACTTAGTTGAATTTTTTCTGGAGCTTTGATCTGTTCTTTCAGTTGGGCCCTTTTTTTTTTTTTTGGTCTCAGGAGACTATTACGCAGTAAGAGGTGGAGCATTAGGTATTCACCAGGGTGGGGCAACCACATCACTGCGTTGTGATGCTCTATGTGGGGGAGGGGTCTGAGAAGAAACAGTGCCTTTTGCTCTGCTCTCTTCCATGTTCAGTCACTTCCCCCACTACCCACAAGCAAATTGGGCCCTTCTGGTTCTGCTTCCCAGGTGAACAAGTTTGTGCACATTCTAGGATCCTGTGGGTCTGTCCAATGAACTCTCTTGTGAGGCTGGGAGTTTCTCCTATTGCTGCCTCAACCCCCACAGGTGTTTCCAGTCAGAGGTTTGAAGCTTTATTTCCCTATGTTGGAGCCCTGGGTTGTGCAGTCTGTCCCACTCCCCAATTGTTCCTCCCAGTTTGTCTGCAGGCAAATGTGGGACTGCCCAGTCCACCATTCAGTGCTCACCCAGATCGACAGCCGCTGCCTTGCCGAGAGCCCTCTTCCCAGGGCTGCCTGTCTCAGCCCCTCCTGCTGGTCTGGATGAATGTTTCTTCTATAACTGCTTGGTTGTTTGACTTCCATACAGTTTGATTTTCTGTCAGTTATGTTATTTTGTTTTTAAATTTGTTGTCCTTCTTTTGGTTGTGTGGGGGTAGGGGGCACAGTGTGTCTACCTATGCCTCCATCTTGGCCAGAAGTCCTCTTTTACATGAAAATCTTGAAGGATTTTTCACTAGACACAGGATTCTGTATTGATGGATTTTTTCTTCTAGCACTTTAAAGATGATTCACTGTTTCCCAGCCTTCAGTTTCTGATGTGGAAACAATGATCATTTGTATCATTTTTCCCCTATATGATTGTGTTATTTTATTCTACTTTCAAGATTTTCTCTTTATTATTGGTTCTAAGCAGCTTGATTATGTTGTACATATTTATGATATTTTTGCATTTATCTCTCTCTAAGTTCACTGATTCTCTCTTCACAATCTCCATTCTGCTCATCCAGTAGATTTTAAAATATTCTGATATTTTATTTTTTTAAAGTCCTTTCTGGTGATTCCAACATTGAGGTAATTTGGGAATCAGTCCCCATTGTTCGTGTTTTCTTTTGAGAATGAATAATTGTTTTGGGGGATCCTTCAAGACCACCTCTCCATTAAGAGATTAGCTAGGGGATCTCAAAGGACTAATTATGTAGTCGTCCTGTCACTGCTAAGATTTATTAAAGCAAGCGAGAGAGAGAGAGAGAGAGAGAGAGAGAGAGAGAGAGAGAGAGAGAGAAGTCACATTATAAAGATGTTGGAATGCAACTTAAAAGCCCATTGACCATATTCAACATCCAATATATCAGGTATCAGTGGAGGAAGACTGGAAGGTAGAGTATGTTTCTGAGGATATTTGGGAATAATCAGCTTGCACACAACAGAGACATAAGTGTATAAGAGGCTTAGATAAAAGAAGGGTAAGAGTCAGGTTTGTGCTTACAGAAGCAATGGTGAAGAACCAGGAATTGAGAAGCTTGGGCTTGAGATATAAACTGAAAAAGAATGTGAATAAGGGAGGAAAGGTACCAAGAAGGGATTGAAGAATTACACAGTCCTAATATTTCAATGAGGATGTACCATTACAACCTTGAAAATGTGATATTTATATAATTATTCAACATAAGGTATTAAACATAAAAGTTTATATTATAGATATCTGGATGTAACATATTTTAAATATGCAGCACTTGGTGGGGGGTGGGTAAGAAGAAGATAACCTATTTTTTCTCCAAGTAACTATAATCTAAACCTGCTTTGTCAGATCTTTCTCTCCCTGTTTTATACGACACACATGCATGCATTATGGCTTTTCTGGTCGCATTAGGATACTTTAGAATGTCTCATTTTTACTTATTTAAAAGTCCAATATAATCTAAATCACTTTAAATATATTCTATTCATTGCCCTTGTTCTGTCTTTTTCTTCCAATTATTCCTGCCTCCTCTTATTTTAATTGAATATTTTATGATTCTAGTTTCTCTCCTCTCTTAACATATTAATTAGACTTTTAAAAAATGTCTTAAGGTGTTTGTCCTAGAGTTTGCAAAATATGTTTCCAACTTATCTTAGTCTACTTTCAAATAATACCATGCCATTTCATAAGTAGTGACAGTACAGATTATTTCCAATTCGTCCCTCCTGTCCATTATAACATTGCTGTCATTCATTTTACTTATTCATAAGCTATCATTCACGAAACAATGTTGATATTATTTTTAAACAGTGTTATCTGTTAGATCCATCGAGAATAAGGAAACTAAAATATTTTACTTTACCCTAAATTATTCCTTCTCTAAAACTCTTCCTAACTGTTTTTAGATCCGAATTTCTAGCTTACACGATTTCTATCTCTTTGAAAACTTCTTTTAACAATTCTTAAAGGGCAGGTCTACTGGTGACAATTTCTCCCAATTTTTATTTGAGAGTCTTTATTTCTTCTCTGCTTTTGAAGGACAATTTTACTGTTACAGCTTGCTAGGCATTTTTTTTTTTCTGCAACACTTTAAATATTTCCTTCCACTCTCTTCTTGTACTGTTTCTCAAGAAAAGTCCAATGTAATTCTTATCGTTTGTAGGCAAGGCTGGTTTTTGTTTGTTTTACTTCTGGCTTCTTTCAAAATTTTCTCTTTTCTTGACTTTCTGCTCTTTAAATATATATGCCCAGGCATAGGTTTGTTTTTGTTTTTGTTTTTTGTTTGTTTATTTGTTTTAGTATTTCTCATGTTTGAAATTCTGAGCTTCCTGAATCTGTGGGCTTGTGGTTCATTAATTTTGAAAAATTCTCAGTTATTATTACTTCTAATTGTTCCTTTGTTCCTTTCTCTCTTCTCCTTCTGATATTTCCATTAAGCGTATTTGACACCTTTTGTAATTTCCCCATGGTTCTTGGCTAGTCTGTTTTGTCATCTTCATTCTTTTTTTCTAAGTTTCTCTTGACATACCTTCAAGTTATATTCTTTCCCTGGTTGTATTCAGTCACTTATCCTTTTCTTTGCTGCCAGAGTGTTTTTGATTTCTAATATTTCCTTTTGATTCTTAGCATTTTCATCTCTCTATTTATAGTACTCTTCTGTTCCTGCATGTTTTCCACTTTCCCTCCACTTTAAGGGCTAGAAGAGGCTGGTGTTGAGTATTTCCATTCCTCTAGGTTGGTAAATACCCACTTGGGTAGGTTCTGGTAAAGTAATTTCCCTTACAGGCAGGATTTGGTAGGGAAACAAGGGAAACAGAGAGCTCTGGGCATATTTCATAAAGGTTCCTTCTCCTCTCCCACTGTCAGAAGATTTTTCTTCCAGGTTTATTGAAAGAACCTGGCAGGGCTCCTGGAGGCAAAACTCACAGAAGTGCAGGTGCCCCCTCCCAAACACATAGTTGGGACCACTTGGAGTTTTAAACTCTCAAGGTAGTCCACACAGAGCCTCCAACAATCCATTAATTACAGTTTTAAAGTGTTCCTTCCCATACTGGCTTCCACTGCTGGCTTCTGTTCCCAGTAAGCTGTGCTTCTCTTTATCCACCTGTCTGTCTGTACAGTTTGCAGGGGCCGGGAGACGGGGGGCAATCTTCTCTGTGACAATTCTCGGACAGATCTAAGAAGAGTTGTTGACTTTGTTTGTTCACCTTTTCTCTTGTGAGGACGGGACTGACAAATTTTTAAGTTCCAAACTCTTTCCATGTTGGATTAGAAACCTTTAAGTCACTTTAAAATATCATCTTTCCCAGCATTAACTTGACTGACTTACAAATATGGTTGGAAAGAAGAGGGTATGATCTATTTCACCTTTTATTTCTCTATGTCCCACACTAGTTTCTCCTTGACATCCTTCAGGATAGCTTAGGGATGCAAAGAAAAGGCTTTTGTAAAATTGAGGTTGTTATTCCTTCTGTAGCAAATGTCCAAATGCTGGTATTTTCTATACTAGGTGTTTTTGTACATTTTTTTAGATTCATCCGAATCCAGGAACTTCAACATTACCATTCCCTGATACATCAGATGAATGTTCCAGCCAACATTGCAAAAACCGAAGTGGCAGTTTCTGGTGGCCTAAACAACCTTGTTCTGCCAGTTGATATGCTTCTTTCCTTTCTTTCTACTGGAATTGTTCTCTTCTTTTTTAAAACAATTTCTACCCTAGTGTTATGGATTGAATTGTGCTCCCCCCACCCAAGATACATTGAAGTCCTAATCCCAGTACCTCAGAATGTAAGCTTATTTGGATATTAAAACATTAAAGGGGTGATCAAGTTAAAATTAGGTCATCAGGGTGGGCCACAAACCAGTATGCCTGGTATCCCTATAAAAAGGGGAAATTTGGACACAGAGACAGCACATAGGGAGAATGCCATCTGAAGATGAAGGCAAAAATTCGGGTGATGCATATCCAAACCAAAGGGCATAAGAGATTGCCATCAAAGCACCATGGGCTAGGAGAGAGGCACAGAGCAAGTTCTCCCTCAGAGCCCTCAGGAAAAACCGCCCCCGCTTACAAACTTGATTTTGGACTTCTAACCTCTAGAATTGAGAGACAATAAATTTGTTGTTTTAGCCTCCATGCTTGAGATATAGCAGGTTCTTTGAATAATATCATTTTATTCAACATCATTTCATTATAACATTGGTGAGAGGGAAAAAAATTGATTCCTGTCTAGGGCCACATTCCTATGTGGAGTTTGTTCATTTTCCCCATGCCCTCACAGGTTTCTCTGGGTACTCTGGCTTCCTCCCATGTTCCACAGATAGACAGAAGGTTAACTAGCACGTCTAACTCATCCCAGTATGAGTGAGGGTGGATGTGAGGGTGTGTGAGTGAGCTCTGCAATGTAATTCCCTCCTGCCCAGTGTCGGTTCCTGCCTTGTACTCTGTCTGAGAGGCCAGGATAGGCTCTAGCCACCCATCACACTGAGCAGGTCTGAAAATAATTATTTCACTTGTTTGTATTAATCTTTCTTAAATGTATGTATTGCTCATTCACCTTTATTTCAATGTTGAATAGTGGAAGTGTTTGGGTCTTTATTTAGAAGTTTGGTGATGTTTTTGTGACCAGAAGTATGCTATAGGAACTTACCTCTTATTTATATCAATTATCCTATGGTAAAATGGGTTTCATTATTCCTTGCTTTGCTTGAAATCACAGTTTCCAAGATCCTATCGATGATGTCAATTGAGGACTTACTCTACTTCCTATGGCAGTCCTAGAAAACTAATATATATAGTCATGTGCCAACATGTCTACTATGTGTTGGGAAAACTTGACAGTTCTTTCTATTCTCTCATCATGTCTTGCCTTTAAATATTTCCCTGCAAGTGGGTTGGCAATCACCTTTGGAACTCCCGTTTCCCAAAATCCAAGGTTATTGGACAAGTTTTCCCTGCTCCCCATCCCTACCCAAAATCTCTTGCCACTCTTTTCCTTGGTGGAGGCATGGGGTGGACAGGGTGTTATCATGCAGGATGTTATGGATTTATGCAAACAATTCCCTATTCTATTTGAGTAGGGAAGCTCTTAAAGGTTTTTAAGAGGAAAGTAACAAATTCTGATTTGCATTTTAAAAGGATTGCTACAGCTGCCAGTAGGAGACTAGACTGTAGGGAGGCAAGAACAAGTAGTATGTAGAACAAGCAATAGACAGCTATAGCTTGTAGTGAGTACTACCTTGTGAATAGAGAGCTAACACATTTTGCTGAGAGATTGAATATGAAATGTAAGAAAAAGAGAATTCAAAGGATGATCTAACAATTGTAAGAATCAATATGCCATTTACTGAGATGGAAAGATGTGCACAGAACAGGTTTTGGAGGTAGAAAATTTGGAGTTTTAAATGCATGTTAATACTCTAGTGGATATGTTGAATAAGAAGTTAGGTATAGAAATCAAAGAATTCAGGGCTGGCTATGGATATTTAGAGGCCATCGGTATAGTGGTGCCATAAAAAAGACAGTGAGGGAACAGATGAGATCTCCTGGGGAATGAGGTTGGATAAACAGGGGAAGAAATCTGGGGCATACTATCATTTAGAAATTAGAAAGAATCCAGCAAAGAAGAATCAATAGACCACTGTGATTTCACAAAAGTTGAATTAAAAAAAAAATATTTCAAGAACGAGGATGTGCTTAATGGTGTCAAATGCTGCTGAATGGCCAAGTAAGATGAAGATTTAAGAGTTGCCCCTAGAATTTACCAGGATTGTTTAAATGCCCAGATATCTACACGCAAACTCTCCTTGCATTCTAACATTTTAACCAGCTAAGAGATCTCACATTCAATAGTGCACAAGAATTAAAGATCTAAAATTTATACTTAACATCATGTATTCTATACTCCGTGGACATTTTAGGACAATTTCATGGGTAATTTTTACTATTAGGGATTTTTGCCATAAAGGCTGAGTACAAATCCCTCTTAACAATGTGACTATAGCTTTCCACAGCTATTTTCAATGTATTCTATTAGGATAGGCACACCCCATGTTACTGTGCGTTGCTGTACTATGCTTCATAGGTGTTACGTTTTTTAGCAAATCGAAGGCAAGATCCTCCACCAACAGAAAGATCAGGACTCGCTTTATTGCCGAGGTATGTCTGCATTCAGCAGGCAGGGAAAAGGGCAGGCTCAGGGAATCTATTCTTAACTTCCTAAGCCTAATTGAGAGGGACATTCTGTCTTCTAAATCTAAAACTTTCTCATCTCTCGTCTTTTCTGGGGTTGAATGGACTCGTAAAGACAGATAAACTTCGGGGATGGAGTGGGCGTTGAGCCGGATGGACACTCTCGGAATTGTTAGTTAAATTCCGTTTGGACAACCCGGCAGAGGGCGGCCCCAGGAAGGGGTGGGCCTGGACGGTAGGAGGAGCAAAACCCGCAGGTAATTTACGTGACAGCTCTTACCTCCCCCAGGCCCCTATCCCAGCCCACCTAGCACCACAGGAACCTTGCCAGCGACCACGCCCCGCCTATTTCCGGATTGTCGCTGTCGCGTGCGCAATGACGTTTCAGCCTTTTGCGGACCCCGGAAGTGCAACTCGAACTTGTTCGGGGCGCAGATCCCGAGAGAGAAAGTCAAAACAACCGCACGAGGGAGTTCGTTCGGCGAGCTGGAAGGCCACGCCTCCTCCCGCCTTCCCCCACAGCCCTGTAGCTGGGGGCAGAGCTCAGGTAGGACCTCTGTTTGCGGGGTTGTGAGCTCCCGCGGCAGGCCCTGGCGGTAATCAGAGTAGGGGGCTGTTTGGTCCGTCTCGGGTGGGGGTTGCTGGCTCCAGGGCCAGAGGCTTCCGGGAGCTACGCTGTGTTTCCTGCGGACCCCTGTGCTCTACGTGCTGGACTCCGCAGATGGACAGTTTCCACCTGCCGTTTCCACTTCCGTGGCGGGGCAGGGCACGTGTGTTACTAAGTCCGTGGCGGGGCAGGACACGTGTGTTATTAAATGACTTTCCTTACACCTGGACATTGGTGGTTCCCGGAGCCCTAGAGACCCTAAAGTAATTGGCCCTCCTCCGCTTTCTCAGGAGGGGAGGTATTGCTGTTCTCTGGTTGAAGGTTTTTTTTCCTACAAAAATTATCACCAAAGCCAAAGCTTTACTAAATGTCATTTACTGCAGACAGAAGGTTAAAGTGCAGCTGTGAAATGTTCTCAAAAGTTGCAACGTGCGAGGACGCTGGTGGGGCATTTAAATGGGATGGATTCTTAGTTGCATACTTTTGACTAGGGTACAAAGTTAGGTATATTTTGGAAGCAGTCTTTCTTTTCCTTCATCCAGAGATTTAACATATTCTTCTAGTGCTCCACAGTTGTATCTGTTGGGCCAAGTAATCAGTTACTTAATTTTTGGCTGTATATAATGACAGCCAACTTTGTTGCATTTGTCCATTTTCCCAAATCCTGTGAAAAGTTGTAAAGAGAAAATACTGTGGTTCTTAGACCACGAAGTTCCTTGTAACTTTTATAAAATATGTGCAATGTGATGTTTGTTATGCAACACATAGTATCTTTTTGTCTTAAAGCAAAATTAGAAGTAAGTTCTTTCTTCTTGTTCTTTATCCAGCGTTGTGAGGGTCAGATACACTGTATTCATTTAGTGTATTTAGAAACTGAGTCAGAGACAGCTGTTCAAAGTGCTTAATTAAGGTCTTACTGTCACTGCTGGTACCAGGCTTCTGTCTGACTTTTAAACTAGGTGTTCCTTCTGCGTCACCAGTGAAGCCTAAACAGGGATGCTCTGGAATGCTTTGAACAATGCCTGCTGCGAGGCTTAGTAGGTGGTACCAAGGCCACAGGGGAAATATATGAAGCTGTAAATATCTATCTGTTCATTTAACAAATATTTATTGGCTACCTTCAATGTGCCAGGTAGTGTTCTAGGTGCTGGGAATACAATGGTGTCCAATAAAGTCCTCCTTGTGCTTCTGCAGTTTACATTGTAGTGGATGAAGAAAGAAAACAAGTGTGTGTGTGTGTGTGTGTGTGTGTGTGTGTGTGTGTGTATGATAAAAGCCATGAAGAAAAATAAAGCTTATTATGGAGATAGAGATGGTGGAGGATGCTATTTCAGATAGGGTGGTCAAGCTCAGCCTCTCTGATAAGGGGACATTTTTTGGAGTAGAGATCTGAATGAAATGAACGAGTGGGGGACAGGTGTTTTAGGTTCTAAGGCTCTAAGGTAAGAGTATATGTGGGAGTGGGTGTGAAGTAATGGCTCCTGTGCTTTTGCTTTGCATTTCTCTTATGTTCAGTGATGTTAAGTGTCTTTTCATATGCTTTGGGGATGTATGTATATCTTCTTTGGAGTACTATGCATTTGTTTTAAGATCTGATTTTAATAGAAATCTTGGAGATTTATTGGGAGTAAGTCTTTTAAGGGTTAAAGAAGGCAGCCACTATGTATTCTCTTGCTTTTTTAACCCTAAAATACTATACTTGTAAAAACTTAAATGTCTAGACCAAGTATCTGCAGTAACTCCAGACTTAGAAACAAAAGAAGTGATAGCATCTTTTGTAACAATGAATGAAACTTTGAGTATCCGGTTATGCTGAAAACAGTTCATAAAAGCCAAAGATCATCATGACATGCTTTGATACTTATTTTTTCTTTTTAATTGGAAGGAAAGGAGTGTGTGTGGATTGACTGACTGTGGCTGTGAAGTAGATCTCTGTCTGGTAGCTGAAAAGAGCAGGGAACAGAAGAGACAAAACTAATCAAGAAACAGAAACGAAGTGTTGGGTAGCGTATAGCATTTGGATGTGGCTAGATGGAGAGTGGCAAAGATCAGTCATAGTAATGGATGGTGAGCACCAGAACTGACAGCAGCGGTGAGGGGACACAGCAACAAAGTGACAGAACGGAAGATAGCTCCAGAGATTGGGATGAAATGGGGGATGGGGTGAGAGAGTGCAAATCACCAGCTGCTTCTCAGCGTGTGGTTCTGAAGTCAGTCACTTGGCCTTGACTAATTCGGTAGGACCAACTGTACATCAAGTAATGTACGTCAGTCCGTCGGGTTCAACAGTTAGTGTTTGGAAGGTGTGCAGTCTGTATAGCCCTACTACAAGTTTTTCAGACCACGTGTCACATAATGTCTATCCATAAAGCAATGAGATTTAATTAAATGATCTAGTAGTAATTTAACATTGTTCAGCAATGTGAAAAATATTTTAGATAATTTAAGATGGAAAGAGATTTTTAAAAATTTATTCTTTATTATATTTTTTTCCATTACCATTTAGTCCCCACCCCCAGCAATCACCACACTGTTTTTTAATCCAGAACGGCTAATGGTGCATTAGTTAAAGGTGACACATCTTTTTTTCAAAAAAAATTATTGAAGGTTTTGTATATTATCGTAGTCTATTAAACATTCTTGGGTTTCTATGAACTATTTCCATTGTAAAGGTCATTTAAATCAATTATTGTGCTTTAATTAAAAATTTTAATTATTTTATTTTTTTATTATTGTTCAAATACAGTTGTCTCCACTCTCACCCAACCATTGTCCCCTTTGCCACCCCCCACCTCCCACTCTCTATCCTACCCACCTTCGGCTTTGTCCCTGGGTCCTTTATACATGTTTTTTGACGTCACTTCCCCTGTTGCCCATTATCCCCTCCTACCTCCTCTCTGGTTACTGTCAGTTTATTCTTTATTTCAATGTCTCTGGTTATATTTTGCTTGCTTGTTTGTTTTATTGATTACAATCCACTTATAGAAGAGATTGTAGGGCATTTGTCTTTCACCTCCTGGTTTATTTCTTTTAGCATAATACTCTCCAGTTCATTCATGCCGTCATGAAGGATAGGAGTTCCTTCTTTCTTTCTGCTGCATAGTATTCCATTGTGTAAATGTACCATAGTTTTTTGATCTTCTCATTTACTGAGGGATGCGTAGGTTGTTTCCAGCACTTGGCTATTGTAAATTGTGCTGCTATGAACATTGGGGTGCATAGGTTTTTATGGATTGGTGTTTCAGTGTTCTTAGGGTATAAGCTCACCAGTAGAATTGCTGGGTCAGAAGGCAGTTCCATTTTTAGTTTTCTGAGGAAATTCCATACTGTTTTCCGCAGTGATTTCACCAGTCTACATTCCCACCAACAGTGCACTAGGGTTCCCTTTTCTCCAAAACCTCCCCAGCACTTGTTGTATGTTGATTTGTTTATGATAGCCATTCTGACAGTGTGAAGTGGTATCTCATTGTGGTTTTAATTTGCATCTCTCTGATGGCTAGTGATGCTGAGCATCCTTTCATATATTTCTGGATCCTCTGTATGTCCTCCTTGGAGAGTGTCTGTTCAGGTCCTTTGCCCATTTTTTAATTGGCTTGTTTGTCTTCCTGGTGTGGAGTCTTGTGAGTTCTTTATATATTTTGGAGCTCAAACCTTATCCAAGGTATCGTTAGCAAATATATTTTCCCATAGGGTTGTTCCCTTTTCATTTTGCTGATGTTTTTTTTAGCCATGCCAAAGCTTTTTATTTTGATGAAGTTCCATTTGTTTATTCTTGTTTATTCTTTCCTTTATGTCCCTTGCTCTAAGGAGACATATCAGTGAAAATATTGCTGCATGGAATATCTGAGATTTTCCTGCCTATGTTCTCCTCTAGGACTTCTATGGTATCGTGAATTATATTTAAGTATTTTATCCATCTTAAGTTTACTTTTGAGTATGGTGTAAGTTGGTGGTCAAGTTTCATTTTTTAGCATGTGCCTGTCCAAATCTCCCAACAGCATTTGTTGAAAACGCTATTTTTACTAGATTTTATGCTTCTTCCCCCTTTGTCAAATATTAATTGACCATAAAGACTTGGGTTTGTTTCTGGGCTCTCAGTTCTGTTTCATTAACCTATGTGTCTGTTCTTATGCCAATATCAGACTGTTTTGATTACAGTGGCCTTGTAGTATAGTTTGATATCAGGTATTGTGATCCCACCTACTTTGTTCTTCTTTCTCAAAATTGCTGTGGCTATTCGGGGTCGTTTATGGTCCCATATAAGTTTTTGAAATGTTTGTTCTATATCTGTGAAATATGTCATTGGTATTTTAATAGGGATTTCACTGAATCTATAATTTGCTTTGGGTAGTATGGAAATTTTGATGATGTTAATTCTTCCAGTCCGTGAACATGGTTTATGCTTCCATTTATTTGTGTCTTCCTTAATTTCTTTCTTTAGTGTTATGAAGTTTTCTGAGTAGGTCTTTTACCTCCTTGTTTAGGTTTATTCCTAGGTAGATTATTGTGCTTTAATATAATGAAGGAAAAATTGTACCACAATTTTGCTTATCACTCTTTGGCAAATTAAAATTGATTAATTTGCTACAGATGAGGTGTCAGATGACTCGCTGAAAATTTTACTGCTAAAAAGTTAAAGACAAGTTAGAGACAGCAGTGTTTATGCTGCTTTCTCTGATACTGTACCGTTTTGTTTTATAACAGTTCCTTTTTGTAGTATAGATACTACAATATAGATGATTTTTGCTGTAGAGAAAAATACTATGACAGATCACTGAAGTAAAACAGTTATTGTATGTCTCTACTTATTTCTTAAAAAATTATATTTATTTATTTTTAGGGAGAGGGGATGGGAGGTCGAAGGAGGGGAAGAGAAACATCGGTGTGAGAGTGAAACCTCGATCGGTTGCCTGTCCCACGCACTGACCAGGGATCAGTCCTGCAACTTAGGCATGTGTCTGACTGGAAATCAAACTGGCGACCCTTCAACTTGTGGGAGTACACCCAGCCACCTGAGCCACACTGGTCTGGGCTGTTATCATTTCTTTATACGTTGAAATGATAAATGGTTTCTATATCATTTTAGCACATTGGGTATTTATTTTAAGTATAGTCTAGATGTTGATAATGTACTTGAGGTTGATTTGCTCAGATGTTAGAGAGGTACTAGTAAGATAAAGACTGTGGACTTGGGCTCTTGTAATGTCCTTATTTAATAGCTTATTTTTGAATGATCACAGTTTGAATCCAACAGTAACTACTGAGGGCTGTGAGCTGTGGGTAGCGTTCCTATCTGCTGCTAATCATGGTGCCATCATATGTGATCTGAATAACTGGAAAGATACTATGTTTGGTTCAACAGACACACTACCTCTATTTAAAAGGCAATTCAGAATTAATATCCAAGGTAATGAAGGAGGGTGAGTCATACCCTTTTAATATACAAAGCATAGTTTAGTTTTATGTGCTTTTTTAGGACATGGAACAAACTAGAATTGTGACCAAGATTATATTTAAGGTGAGGCATTGAAAAAAATTGAGAAGTTTGATTAATTGATTGGTGAAATGCTCTCTTGATTGGAATTACCCTGTTCTTTTGGGTGTCATCATTTTTGTCTGTACCATATAAATGATTCTGGTCATATCCAGGGAGTGGGTAGGAAGGATCAGTCAAGAACTTTGAGGAAGTTCAGGTAGAAAAGAAAGGAGGTCTGTCACTAGGGAGTAGATGAACAGGGATAGGACTCTGGTCCCAAAAGAGATGGGGAGAAGGGAGGATAAACAGGAAAAGGCCCAAGATGTAAATTAATTGAAATATGTGGGAAGGAAAACAGGGCCATAGGGTCGCAGTTATTAAAATCAGGAAAAGGTGGGTACCTAGTCATAAGGCATTCTGGACCCCACATTTGAGGATCTTATATGCTGGTTGGCATGCCTGCTATAAAGATAAGACTTTAGCAAAATATTTTGTATTATGATATGTTGGGGACCAATCTGCCCTACAGTTGTAGCTCAGCCCTATGGGAAAGCCCATATGCACGTGGGGCACGCAGGATGCCAAACCCACAGATCAGTTCTCTCGTGGGAAATCAGGCCTGCATTATACCTAGGTTGCTTTGTGACTTGCTCTTGACTAAAACTCTCTCACCTGGATTGAGGCAGCGGGTGCTAGCTGCGGTCTGTGCTAACTCTCCCAAGGATTGAAGTATAACCAGACCAATTACTCTTATCATTCCTTTGCATTTGCAACATTCTTTCCTTGTTAATCGTAAGAAGTAATCTGTAACATCCTTTCTGTTGCTATGTGAAAAAAGTAATTACCTAAAGCAAACCTAAGTATAATGAATGAAAACCTTCTTTGATGTATGCTGTGAGAAAGCCAATAAAAATCTGTTGAAGCAAGGGTCGAGGTGCTCTCCCCTTGAGAGAGTGGCCATGCCGCCCCTTTTTTCCCCACAGGATTTACGTAGTCCCTGTGAATTTTACAAATCAGCCCCAGCACATGGATTCCGCGGGATGGAATCCATGATAATGATAGAATTATGTATAGGATGCTATAAGAGAGGCACAGTGCCTCACCTGGGGTTGTATAAAGGCTTTCTTGAGAAAATGATGCCTAAATTGAGAACTTAAGAATCGCTAAGTTAAATGTAAAATGGAAGAGCATTTTAGACAAAAGAAATAGCTATCAGCAGTCTGATGTTTGTAAAGACAAAAAGGAACTTGCAATTACTAAAGCTGAAAGTTTGACTGCAGTGAAAAATGGAGTTGGAGGAAGAGATAGAAGCCAAGTCATGGGCGGGGGCATGAGATGTGAGGAGAGAAGGCGTGTGTAGTTTTCTCTGGAGCTCAGACTTGGCCTCTCTAGGCAATGGGAAATACTGAATGGTTTCTCTTGTCCCCTGTGTAAAGAATTTAACCTTGCTCAAAAAGAGGTCTGGCCTTTGTCCTCAGCTGCTGTAGATGGTAATGTCTAACATCTTTGTTTGCCTGGGGGCCCTGGGTCACATTGTAGGACAATGTGATTTGTTTAGGGTGGGGGCTAGCCATTCCCCTGAAGTCTTAGGATGGGGACTTCCTACCCCAGAAAGACTAACTATATGATTTAGGGTCAGGGTTTTGGGTCCATGGTATCAGCTGATCTGGGAACTGAGATCAACCATGTGGCCAATCATGCCCACTGGAGCCCTAATAAAACTCTGAACACCATGTCTCCTGTTCGCTTTTCTGGCTGGCAACGCTCCATGCATATTGTCAGATGTAGATACTGGCAGAGTAACATGCCCGTGAGTCAGTCCACTGGGAGAGGACCTCAGAAGCTCCATGTCTGGTCCTTTCCTGAACTCTGTCCTTTCTACTTCTGCTCTTCCACGTCAGTCTTTATCCTTTTCCTGTAATAAACCGTAACCATGAATATAACAGTGTTTAGTGAGTTATTTGGGCCTTTAATAATAATAACAATAATAATAATTTATTATCTACTAGTAATTCTAGGGGGTTAGTGAATCCGAGAGGACTCTGGGAATTCTCAGCACTTGCAGTTGGTGTAAGAAGTGTCGCTAGTCTTTTGCATGGACTGCGTCCTCTAACTCTGTAGTTGTCCAAAAACTTTCACGTATCCTTTCTCTGTTCCTTCCTTTCTCTGACTAGGGACAAAGATGACCTTTTAATTTGTACAAATGAACTGATGATGTTGAAGTAACCTATCTTCTAAGATTAGAGAATATTTGGGAAAGTATCAAGAATATCCTAGCACAAATGTCCCCTGAACATAATAAAGTCCTCTGATACTTTCCTTTCTAATTGATATGGACTGAATTATGCTCCCCCCATTCATATGTTGAAGCCCCAATCCCCAAGAAAGTAATTATGCTTAAACGAAGTCATGGGGTGGAACCCTGGTCTAATAATATGTTCTTACAAGAAGAGTCACCAAAAATCTCCCTGAATTGCTCTCTCCACCCGGTGAGGAGGTAGCACGAGATGCTGTATAAGCCAGAAAGAGACTTCTCACCAGAGACCAGCCCTGCCAGACCTTGCTCTGGGATTTATAGCCTCCAGAACTATGAGAAAATGGATTTCTGTTGTTTAAGCCACTTAGTCTCTAGTATCTTGTTAAGACAGCCTGAGCAGACTGATATGCCAGTTAATCAGTGATCGGACC
Organism: Micronycteris hirsuta; assembly: GCA_004026765.1. Classification (NCBI taxonomy): domain Eukaryota; kingdom Metazoa; phylum Chordata; class Mammalia; order Chiroptera; family Phyllostomidae; genus Micronycteris; species Micronycteris hirsuta. The sequence continues at coordinate 155,004 of PVJI01000579.1, forward strand.
GCTTGTGCTTTAATAGAGGAATGTTTACAGTTTGATGAACTTAGTTTCCCATACACCCATTTTAAAGTTGAATCATCTGAAATTGTTCAACAGCTTGAAAGAAGAAATTGATTGGAAAGAAGAAATTAATAAAGACTTTTAGATATATACCATCTGTAGTGAGAAAAAAAGAAAGTACGTGAAAGTTAGAAGAAGAAAGGAAGAAGGAAAATGGAATGAAAGATGACAGAAAAGTCATACATTGTGTAATGCTTTAGAAAGATCCAATCTAATTTTTTTCTCTGTGTTTTGAAAATAGTTCATTTGAGGAATTTTACCTTCTAACAAGATTTGTCACAGATTTCTTGTAAAGATTATTTATGTGAACTGTCTTTGGAGAAAGGGTGGGAAGTAGGTAACCGATGTCGCACCTGAATGGATAGCTTGTGTTTTATAAGCTGCTATCGGTTCTTATGCTGAGAGCAGTCATTTTTTTAATACTGTATTTTTGTATGCCTTATGCAAACTGGTGGTGATTTTTATGAGGAAAAAACTCTTGGGGAATTAAAAAGAGGTCCTTTAAACCATTAAAAGATGGATGTAGCCCACATTTGTTAGGAACTTAACCTGCTACATTTAGATATTCCTAGGACTTTGAGAGTGAATAGAGAGGTTTCAATTAGGTGTAAAATCAAAGCAGATTTTAATAGAACTCAAATAAAATTAATAGATATTTATCCATGTATATTTTGTGAGTTCTTATTATTTCTTGGCATGATGGAAGCTTTTTTTTTTCCACTAACAGTGAAAAATCTAGGAGGAAGTATAGGACCTTTCAAGTTTAGAGAAACTAAGTATAATATATGAATTATAAGCAGTAAGTTTTTACTTACGGATATAGAAATGGTGTAACATTTTAGAAGTTTACCAGTAAGATGTCAAAAAACATGGAATAAAGAAAAATGACACAAAAATAAGACTTGGAATTATGTGTTTGCAAGGAATGTAATTATAAGCATTGACATTAGAATTAGTCATAGATAGTAATGATATGTCAGGAACCATGTTATCCAAATGTAGATATGGCATAGGGAGATATATCATCAGTTGTACATGATGAAGTTTCAGGCACATGGGTATATACATAGATGGTAAATACCTGAGAGCAGAGGGAAATATTAATATATTTTAAAATTTTATTATTTTTCAAAATACCAGCGAGGTTGAAGAAGTGTCAGTTACCTGTGCCAACATAGGAGAGTCACAGTTTGACTATTCCAAAGATGGGAATAATCACGTAGGCTTGATTTTGTAAAGTACTTTTGACCTGATTCCACTTTCTGGGGAATTATTATTATTCTGGGATCACTGCAGTCTTATTTTTATTATTACTGGTATATTTCTTTTTGCCCTGGATGTTGCTGAACTTTATGGGAGAATACTAGATAATTATGCCCCTTATAATACTGCACAAAGCGTAGTTTGCAAATTAGAGTCCTCCAGGCTAAATGGGCAATCTTTAATGTTTTAAAATTAGTTTCCAGCTAATTTATGTAAAAATCTAGGTTTTTGGTTCTTCCTGAAAAATATGAGCTTCCAGCATACTGGACCTTCGTTCCATGTAGCAGCGGTGAGGTGAATGGCAGTTTCCCCTGAAGGGAGGTGTGGGTTTTCCAGTTTGTCGTGGTCTTCACACTCACCCAGGGTGAGCTTGACTTTAGAGGGCCTTGCTGCTTGCATTTACTCTTAATTTTCTGGTGCCTGTAGACACTTGAATTTTTGATTCTTGCCTTACATAATGTTGAACATGGATACTGTTTATTTTTGCCTTTCTGTTGCTATACTGCACCCTTTTATTTTTAGTTTCCTAGATACCTACAGTGATTGGGGTATGGTGTTCACTGTAGACTCCCTCTATGAGTCTGCTCTGCCCGTGCTGTAAATTAGATTTTTTAAAATCTTGTTGTGCTCCAGTGACCTCCCTTAAGCTGTCAAGGTGGTGGTAGGGTCTTTTCTGTAGGTTTGTTCTTACCTGAGTTTTAAACAGAGTGGTTCTAGATTTGGTTCTAGGATTCAGCAAAGTTGATTTCATTGGAGACCATTTTGTATCTCTTTGTTCTAGCATTGAAGCATTTTTTATCTATATCCTGATTTTTAGGGTATTTTCTTACCTTTTTCTAGGTGACTAATGTTATAAGTTAGTTTATGCTGATGTATTTGACAGGTAATTGTGATTAGAACATTATTGTTTATAAATAATATTTCATTATTTTGAAAGTATGAGTGATTGTGATGGTGAAAATTTTATCTGCATTAGAATTGCTATAAATACTTTTAAGAAAGTAGACATTTCGTTGTTATCATTAAAAACAAACTATTTAAGGCCCTGCCTGTAGGAGCATTGTCCCAGTGCACCAGGGTCGCAGGTTCTACCTCTGGTCAGGGCACAGGCAAGAATCAGCCAATGAATGCATGAATGAGGGGAGCAGCAAGTCCATGTTTCTCTTCTCTTCTCTCTCTGTCTTTCTTTGTTTCTCTCTCTCTCTTCCTTTACTCTCTCTCTAAATCAATACATTAAAGGGTTTTCAGGAACAACTATAAATGATACATGGATAAAACCTGGGGTGGGTGGAAGGAAGCAAGGGAGGAAGGTGGGTTTGACTGGGATGGGGAGTAACTGCAGACAACTATAATTGAACAACAATAAAATAATTAAAAATAAATAAATAGCCCGGCTGGTGTGGCTCAGTGGATTCAGCGCAGGCTGGGAACCAGAGTGTCCCGGTTCGATTCCCAGTCGGGGCACATGCCTGGGTTGTGGGCCAGGTCCCCGGTGAGGGCCAGGTGAGAGGCAACCATACATTGCTCTTTCTCTCTCCCTTCTCCTCTCTCTGAAAATAAATAAATAAAATCTTAAAAAAATAAATAAATAAAATCTTAAAGAATCAATACGTTAAAAAAATATAAAACAAGCTTTATTATTATGAATATTCTTCTCAATAAACATATATAATTATTTTTATCCAAACAAAGTGTTGGTGTTTTTAACTGTTCTAATTTAAAAATAATGTCTCTCTCTCTCTCTCTCTCTCAATGAATAAAGACTCAATGTATAAGGGCAAGATCAGTTCTTACACTGAAAATACTGAGTTATATAAGCTAATTTTCCACTATTTTTTAAATCCAAAGACAGTAAAGAAAACATTCTTGATTTGGTAAATCCAAAGGAAGTGGCTTCCTCTCATAAAAAGTAAATTATTGCTGAACTGGAAAATCAGTAAGCAGTTCAGTGATGATGAGAAGGAATGAATCTTGGAGCTTAAGTGATGCCCTCTAGTTCACTGCAGGTTTAAATATATATTGCTGTGTAACAAAGTATCCCAAAATTTAGCAGCTACAAATTGAAGACACCTATTGTCTTATGCACCCTTTTAGGTGCAGGGATTTTGGAACAGCTTAGGTGGGTGGTTCTGATTTAGGATCTCTCATGAGATTGAGGTTATAGTGTCATCCAGGGCTGCAGACATCTGTCGTTTGATTGGATCTGGGGAACCAAGCTTACTCATGTGGCTGTTGGCAGGAAGCTCCACTTACTACATAGGTCTGTCCATAGGGCTGTTCACAACATGATTTCCCTAGAGCGGTGACCTGAGAGAGTAAGAGAGCACCCAAGGTGGAAGCCACAGTCTTTTATAACATAAACTCAGGTGTGATGCTCTCACTTCTCCTGTTTAGTACTGGTCATACAGATCAACTTTGGTACAGTGTGGGAGGAGACCACGTGAGCGTCTGAGTGACAGGAGGTGGAAAGCCGGCTGCCACAATCTACCCACTAGCCCCCAGCAGTTTACGTCCTTCCCACATGCAGAATAAACTGCTCTTCAAGGCCCTCAAATGCCTCATTCTGTTACTATATCATCTCAAAGTCCAGAATCTCATCTACAAGTCAGGTCCAGGTAGAGACAGGGTTCTTTGGATGTAGTTCCTTAAACATAGCTCCTTGAGTACAGTTCCTTCCACTTGCCTCCCCTCACCCCTGGCACCCAAACATCCAAGCATGCTGTAGTGGGACAGGCATAGGATAACTGCTGTAGGTATTCTTGCTCCACAGGGAAAATGGAGATGCAAAGGTATCACTGGTTCATAGCAGTTCTGAGATCCAGTTGGGCAATTATTGGAAGTTTCTTGATTAGGCCTGAAGCCTGGGAATATTCATGGTACTTAGCTTTGCCTTCCGCGCTCTTGGTTTAACTGTTTCCCCCCACCCTCCCATGAAAGATAGCAGGTATTTGCATGGTAGTGGTTTCTGCAGCCTGCTTCCTGCCAGTAGAATGTTGGGGTCCAAAGGTCTCTCTTTATTTAAAATATATTAAATTTTTTAATATTAAGTAAAAAAATATATTAATATTTTATCAGTCTTGTGGAGGGTCTGTGAATTCTATCGAGATACATTCTGGTAAACAAAAGCCACACCTACACATTTCTTCAAGATAAATCCTTGTACACTTTGGGCTCCCACCAAGAAGGCAAAGGGACAATGCCCTCAAGCTTCCTAAAACTTTTACTATTTGAGAGGATCAATAAAACACTCTACTCTCTTTAGAGGGCCTTTTGTCTAACTGACTAGTATTCTGAGGCACCACCTTTGGTATTTTTGAGGTTTTAGCAAAAGGTTTTTCAGTCATACCCTCAGCTTCATTTTGAACTGTTTTCCTGGCAGTGCCCTGGATTTGATCTTTGCTCAGAATCTATTTCTTAATTTTAGCATCATTTGATTTCTGGAGAGAAATTTTTATTTTTTTATTTTTTATTTTTTTTTAAGATTTTTATTTATTCTAGAGAGAGGGGAAGGGAGGGAAACAGAGAGAGAGAGAGAAACAGCAATGTACGGTTGCCTCTCACATGGCCCTCACTGGGGACCTGGCCCGCAACCCAGGCATGTGCCCCAACGGGGAATCGAACTGGGACCCTCTGGTTCCCAGCCCGCGCTCAATCCACTGAGCTACACCAGCCAGGGCTGGAGAGAAATTTTTAATAGACTTTTATAAAAAATCATTTCTAGGTTCAGAGCAAAATTGAGTGGACAGTTCAGAGATTCCCCATATCTTTTCTACCCCCACACTCGCACAGGCTCCTCACCTACCAACATCCCGCGTCAGGGTGGCTCATTTGTTATACTCGGTTAATGTAGCATTGACATACCATTATCACCCGAAGGCCATAGTTTACGTTAGGGCTTTGTCTCACCATTGCACATTCTGTGTGTTTGAGAAAATGTAGAGTGACATGTCCCTCCCATCACAGCATCATACAGAATAGTTTCACTGACCTAAAATAATTTTACTGCCTGTCATCCTTCCTTTTCCCCTACGCACCCCACAACCGCTGGTCTTTTTATTGTCCTGATAGTTTTGCCTTTTCTAGAATATCATACAGTTAGAATCATGTAGTATGTAGCCTTTTCAGATTGGCTTCTTTTGCTTAGTAATATGCATTTGTTTCCTCCCTCTTTTCATGGCTTGAAAGCTCATGTTTTTTCAATGCCAAGTAGTATTCTATTGTGTGGAGGTATGTACCACTGCTGATTTATTCATTCACCTACTGAAGGACACCTTGGTTGTTTCTAAGCTTGGCATTAATGAATAAAGCTGCTATAAACATCCCTGTTTAGATTTTTGCAAGTTTTCAACTGATGGGGGTAAATACCAAGGAGTGTGATTCCTGGATTATAGCGTGGGAGTGTTTAATTTTGTAAGAAGCTGCCAAATTGTCTTCCAACATGGCTGTGCCATTTTGCAGCATTTGGTGTTGTCAGTGTTTAGGGTTTTGGCCATTCTAAGAGGTGTGTAGTGGTATCTCATTATTGTTTTAATTTATAATCTTCTAGTGACACGTTGAACATCTTTTCATAATCTTATTTGCCATTGGTATGTTTTCTTTGGTGCAGTGTCTATTCAAGTCTTTTGCCCATTTGTTAAATTGAGTTGTTTTCTTACTCCTCAGTTTTTAAGAATTTGTTCTATATTTTCAATAAGATACCTTTATCAGATATGTGTTTTGCAAATAGTCTGTGGCTTGTATTTTCATTCTCTACCAGGGGTGTCCAACCTTTTGGTGTCTCTGGGCCACACTGGAAGAAGAAGAGTTGTCTTGGCCACACATTAAATACACAAACACTAATGAAAACTGATGAGCAAAAAAGAGGTTTTAAGTAAATTTACGATTTGTGTTGGGCCGCACCCATAGTCATCCCGGGCTGCTTGGGCCTGTGGGCTGCGGGTTGGACACCCCTGCTAGAAAGTATCTTTCCTAAAGCAAGTCTTTTTTCCTTTTTGTAGGGTCCTTTCACTATTTTCTCTCTTGCTTCTCACATTTCACTATAATTAACAAAAAGAATCAGGTGGCACATTCAACACTCTGCTTGGAAATCTCCTTAGCAAGATCAGCCACTTCATTAGGTACATTTTCTACTTTCCATATAACTCCATGGGACAGTATTACTAATGTTTCTGCCACTACATAATAAGAGTCCCCCCTTCCTTAAGTTTCCAATAACATTTACTTTGCTTTTTTACAGTTCTCACCCACAGCCTTATCAAAAGCTGTGGGACTTCCATTACCAGGTTCTTCAGGGTGTTTTAGACTTTCTCTGACACTCTTCTCAGAGCCCTTGCCTGGTTCCAAAGCCACTCTCACATTTTAGTTTCATGGAATAGCAACACTTCACTTCCAGGTACCGAAATGCGCATCTATCTATTGATGCCCTAAAAGAAATCCTTATGTCCTAAGTACTAAGGTTTCTGTAAGACAAATCATGTGGGTCACTGACTCACAGCAAAATTTGAATTTGCTGCCTTGAAGGAAAGAGTGGGACTTTGGTAATTGGGATGGGTGCGTGTGGGCAGATTCTGACGGAGCTCGGAACTTTGGTCTCTCAATTCTGTTGAACCTCTTTTGCCAGTAGAAGCAATCCTCCTACTCCTTCCCAGGAATCTATATTTAAGATATAAACTTATGGTATTTTAGAAACATAACTTTGATATAGTATATTTTAATTGTTAGCTTTGTTAAAGTTTTCTTTTGGCACAAGTGTCTGAATTATATTCTTTCCATATTTGTTGTTACTGATTTATTTTTTAAATTTGTTTTCTTAATTTACGTGTTCCCTATTCAGTTGAATACCTTGTGGGATTAATTTCTGTGCTCCTCTAGTGAATTTATTTCAGTTTATACCTCTTCTCTTGCTTTTTCTTCTGAATGGTTCTTGCTCTGAACTGACAGTTTTGTTGGCTCACTGACTAGGAGGATTCTTGAGTTTAAGAAGTCAACTCCAAAATATTGATTATGTCAGGAATCATTTTAAAATGGAAGGGATGTATCTAATTTTTGTACTGTTTCAGGACTTCACACAAGCCTGATGTATATTGTACAGTGTATAACCACTATTAAAATAGAAACTGGAATTGTGAGAACTCACCTCTTTGCCCATCCAGTGTCTAATTTTATGTTTTGAATCTTTAAACATGCTTTAAATAATATTCCTGTACTCAGTGATCTTTAAAATATCAGTGCTGGAAAGTGTGCAGCTTACTTCGGGATTCTTGTGAGAGTGTGTGTATAAAACCAAAAATGTTGTTACATCAACAAATATTTAAGTTTATGAATGTTGTCATTAAAAACAAAATAAAACCCATCGGCCACATTAAGAACAATGCTACAAGTTTATAGAAGTTATGCCCATGTCTTTTCAGTAAGACTGCAGGTAGTAACTAAATAGTGCCTGAAGCCTTATAGCAAAAATTCTGTGGCCCTTGCCTGGTAGCTCAGTTGGTTAGAATGTGTCCCAATTCTCCAGGGTTGCAGGTTTGTTCCTGGTCAGAACACATACAAGAGTCAACCAGTGAATAACAGACAAGTGGAACAACAAATCGATGTTTCTCTCTCTCCTTTTCTTTCTCCCTCTATCCTCTTCTCTCCCTTCTTCCCTTCCTCCCACCCTCTCCCTTTCTCCCTTCCTTTCTCTCTAAAATCAGTTAAAAATAAATTAATCTTTAAAAAAGTTTTTGTGGATAATATTTCAAATGAACAAAATATAGGCTTATTTAAAATAAAATATAGGCCTTAAATATACACTTGGACTAAGCATTGGGGCTAATTCTTTGTTAGTTCAGGCAGCTTTATAATTTTCTTACTGCTAATTTGTGTACCAATAAAGGATGGTTGAATCAACATCTGTTTTTCAGTGAAAGGAAGTTTAACACTCATGCAGAAAAATCAGTATTTTCAGCATTTGTCATTTAAACAAATAGAAATGAGTTTAACAAAATGTTATCTTCAGACAAAGCACCATATAAAATGTTTTATGGTTATTTTTTCTCATTCTAACAACAAGTTCTCTCTCCAGTGGCTGCTGTTACAGCATTTTCTTTTTTCACCTTATTTTGGGAAAACAAGGAAAGTTGTTATTATTTTTTCTCTCAGAGTTAAAGCCCATTTTGTGTCATGTTGAGAGACTGGCAGATGATCTTCCTTGGGAAATATGCTTCTGTGGCTAGATGAGCTCATCTTTTAGTAGCTGGAGGGTAGATTATTCTGAATTGAATTCTAAGTTCTCATCTTTCATTTCCAAGTTGCTTATAACTGCCCCTTATGCCAGCATTTAAAAATTTTAATGGCTTTTATATCTTCAAAGGCAGATTTTACTTGTTAAATTTACTAATGGCAGTATACAAAGCAAAGAACAAAAACGTAAATGACAGTTGATATTTCCAGAAGTATGTAGTTGTATTTTAAAATGTTTTATTATGCCCTGGCTGGATAGCTCAGTGGATTGAGCACGGGCTGCGAACCAAAGGATTGCTGGTTTGATTCCCAGTCAGGGCACATGCCTGGGTTGCTGGCCAGATCCCCAGTGGGGGGCCCATGAAAGGCAACCACACATTGATATTTCTCTCCATGTTTCTCTCCCTCTCTTCTCCCTCCCTTCCCCTCTGTCTAAAAATAAATAAATAACATTTAAAAAAAAGTTTTATTATAAAGTTTTAGGATATTATTTTTTCAGACAGGTGTAAAAAACATTTACAGTTTGTTTTTTTAAATAGCTAATGAAGAAGCTTTTGAGGAATACAATTTTATTCAAAATAATATTAACATTTCAAAACTGGCAAGGAGTCAGTTGAGCTTTAATAATGCCATATTTTACTCCTATGTAATCATTCTGAAATTTACTCAATACCAGTTCATCCTTCATTCTTATACCTTCTTTCTCTACTAGGGCTTATCATCAGCAGGACCCCAAACTTCTGACTAAATAGATGGAACTGGACATTCAGCTTTCTATTTAGAGAAAAATGCTCAAAAGAGCAAATTATAAAAGGTGGTGCTACTAAAACTAGTTATAGTATTCTTTTTCTTTTAATGTTTTTATTATTTTAAAATATATCGGTAATAAAAAGATTATATGCAAACAGGATCTGTTTGTGATTATATATGTATTATATACCAGTTCAAAAGTGGCCATTCTATGCAAGTTATAAACCATAATTATGTAATGAACAACTAAATTCACCACTCGATCCAAGACTGAAAACACTGTCAGTAACTTGCATTGACCTGTGTGTTTCTCCCTGTCTCGTGTCCTCCCGCTTTCCAAAGGTAACCACTATTCTGAATTTTGTGTTTTTCTCATGTTTTTCTCACAGTTTAATCACCTAAATGGTGATACCAATTAATTGTTTTAGTTTAGTTTGTTTTTGAACTCTGTATAAATGGTATTATAGTGTATGTAGTCTCCTGAGACTTGGTTGTTTACTCAATATTGTTTTTGGAAAATCCATCCATGTTTTTGAGTGCCAGTCTGGCTCCTTCATTTTCACTGCTATTACTGTTCATCTCTATTAATATACTACAGTATGTCTGCCCTCCTGCAGTGGGAGACCAGCCTTTTCCAGGTGTGAGAGCCAAACTCGAAGATGGCCCCCAATGATCTTTGCTTCTTAATATTATGCCTTTGTGTAGACGCCCTCCTGTAGTGAACAGGGTTACCCTCTGTGCCAGTAGTTATCGAGGAAGTGATAGTGAGACTTTTGTGGCTTCCCCATTGCTTTCCTGGCTCTACCTGGAGAAGGCCAGAAGCCATGTCATGGTGATACTCAAGCAGACCTGTGAAGAAATCCATATGGAGAGGTATTGAGGCTTCTAGCAACAACATCACCAGTAATTCATCTGTGTGAGTGAGGCATTTGTTGGCCCAGTCAAGCCTTCGGTTGACTGCAAACCTTGCCGATATCTCTTGATTACAACCTGAACCTGAGTCAGAACCTCCCAGCTGAGCTGCTCCCAAATTTCTGATTCATAGAAATGAAGAGATTATAAGTGTTTATTGTTTTTGGGAACTGTATTTTGAGGTAACTTGTTATGCAGCTATAAATAATGAATAAGCTGGCTCTTTTATTATGTGAACATTTTCATACCTGTCTCCAGACGTGTATGCACAAGACCAGGTAGTGGACCTAGGTGTGAGATTGGGTTGAAGATTATGAGAATGTTTAACTTGGATATCTCATGCCAATTTTTCAAAGTTATTTTACTGATTTATGTTTTGATAAGCAATGTGAGTCAGAATCTCTATTATATTCCATTCTTTTTAACTTTTGGTACTGTCAGACTCTAATTTTTTTCTAGTTTGGTGATTATAAAATATTTCATTTTGGTAGTATATCCTGTTCCCCTTACCAAAACAGCAGTGTCCTGTATTTTCTAAAAAGTGTAATGTTTTGATTTTCACACTTACACCCTTAATCCATCTCACCACCATCACCATGTAATGTCAGTGTATGGAATGAGAATGAGGTATTTAATTTTTTATTAGGCAGTTACATAATTGTCCCAATTATTGAAAAGTCCATCTTTTCTGCCTTGTCTTCTGTATCCTATGCATCAATTATGTGGATCTGTTTTGGAGCTTTATTCTATTCTATTGGTCAGTTTGTTTATTCCAATACTAATTATATAGTGTCTTGTTCTTTTTGATTCTAGAAAATCTTGATTCTTCATTTTTCTTGTCAGTTGTTTTAGGTGGTTGTATCATCTGAAAATAGTGATACCTTTGTTTTCCTATTTTCAATTTTTATAAATTTTTATTTTTTTTCTGTGTATTATACTGGCTATAACCTCCAGAAAACTTGGACTAGAAATGGTAATAGTAAAGCGATAATGATGCTCATTCTTTTCTGGTACCAGATTTTAAAGAAAATATTTTTAACATATTACCAAGAAGAGTAATTTTACTGTCATTTTTTTGTTTTTATTGTTTTAATCCCTGTATCATGTTAAGGGTTTTCCTTTTTATTCTTAATTTGCTATGACCTCTCTTCCAAAATGAGTAGTGGATTTTATCACTTTTTGTGCAGATATTGACATTATTATGGTTTTCCTCATGTTAATTTAGTTAATTTATAGATATTGTAAGATTTTATAATGTAGTTTCTGGGATCAGTTATTCTCAATAGGTCGATCTCTCTGGGGACTTTAGTATAATGTTGCAAGTGAAGTCCGGTTGTAAAATTCTTGACTCTTGTGGCCATAGGAAGGCATTCTACAACCTCGTGCTTATGTAGACAGTAGTGATGAGAGCTCTTTGGCATTGTATGTTTAAGCATAGATCTAATAACATAAATGGCTTCATGTTTCACAAAGTGCCTTTGTGCCGACACCCTCAGTGCCACAGAGTTAATTTCCTGTAATTAATAGTTTGGCTAAGTGGCGGTTGTCTTTTGTGGGGGAAGATATTTTATGGGAGCCAGGAGAGTTCAAATCTCTTTATTTTTGAAATGAGAGAATTTTGCTGCCTCAAATCCTTTGTTAATTTAGGCAAGGTATGAATTGTGTGTATTGTTTTCTGAGTAAAATAAATAATCACTGTAACTAATATGGCAGCTTAAACAGGTTACTTGAAGTTTCAAATTCCTAATTCTCTCTTTTAAATATCAGATATGTGCACTATCACAGCAGTATCGAGACTCCTCAAGTCTTGCTGAGTTCTTCTCTTGTTAGTCCCAGGATGTGGGTATTGTTAAAATATGGTACAAACATGAAATTCTAGAAAACACTATCTCTTCCTAAATAACTAGGAAATTCTAGACCAAAAAGAAATTTGTTCTGAAGGCACTAGAATAACATTCTTGGTTGTTGACATATTTAGGTGAAGTCAGCCTTCACAGAGATTTTCTCCTTAAAAAGCAGTAAGGAGTCACTGTCAGTAGGTATCAGATCAGAGTGGAACTGAAGTGTCCTGTTTGCAATGTAACTGTGGTCTCCACAATGCGTCACTTTGCCGTTAAACTTTATTGCTGGTGTTACTAGTATAGTTTACTGGGCTTAAGAGTAAATTGCTTGATTATATGCTCAAGTTTTTCTTCATTTTTTTCTTTAATAAATAGTATGTTCCTCACTTTGAATTTAGTACAATGTGTGGGATCAGTTGAAATAATAGTCAAATGATAATATTAATAAAGCAGTTACTACGAATTTCAGTCCTTATTAGAAGTTGGGTAAAAGTGGAGTGCTATTAGGTGGTATGTGGCCAAGGAATTACCTAAATTGTGACCAAAATGAATCAGTGCTCCTGACCAGATTGTCATTGGAAGCTGTGTGCAAGGGACAATGACAGGCCATGGAGGAAAACTGCCACTGACAAAGAGTCCCCAGTGCAAAGAACTAGAACAAGTTAGAAGTGAGCTCTTTGGTTTACAAAACTTTATATATAGTGTTCACCTTGTATACCTAAGAAATAATGTGTTTGCCCCAAATGTCTAGATAGAACAGGCCTAGGTGGTTGCCATCCTGGCTGCGTGAGAGGGATGTACGGACATTTGAAGAGAGAAGTCTTTGAGTCTGCCTGAAGTCCCCTTATCACACCTGTTTCATGGAAAAAAAGAGTGAGTGAGATGGTTGGTCCTTTTCCCTTTCGACACTGGGCCTTGACCTACTTTAGCATATAGCTGTGGAGAAGAAGAGATGGTTAGAGAGAGCCATTTAATACACAAGGGGACACTACAATGCAAACTTACCTCTTGGGACTACTGGAATCATCACTTCAAATGGAACCATGCACCCATCAGTAGTCCCTCCTCATTCCCCGCCCTCACCAACTTCCAGAAACATCTATCTACTTCTCTTTCTGTGAGTTGCCTATTCTGGACATTTCATGTAAATAGAATTATATAATATATGATCTTTTGTAACTTGCTTCTTTCACTTATCCTAATGTTTTCAAGGTCATGTTGTAGCCTATATCAATATTTCATTACTTTTTTATTAATGAATTATATTCCATTGTATGGATGTAGTGCATTTTGTTTATTCTGTTATCACTTGATAAACATTAAAGCTGTTTTTACTTTCTGGCATTTATGAATACTTGTGTATAAGTTTTGGTATGGGATATGTGTTTTCATTTCTCTGATGTGTGTACCTAGAAGTGGAACTGCTGGGTCATGTGGTAAATCTATGTTTAACGTTTTGAGGAGATGCCAAACCGTTTTCTAAACTGTCTGCACCAGTTTACATTCCTACTGACTATGTACAAGGATTTCATTTTCTCCACATTCTCACCAACACTTGTGATTATCTTTCTTGTTTATCGGCATGCTGTGGGGTGTGAGGTGGTTGGTATCTTACTGCCTTTGATTTGCATTTTCCTAGTGACTAGTGATATTGAACGTGTCTCTTTGCACATTTGTATATCTTCTCTGGAGAAATGCATATTCTTTTTCCATTTTTAAATTAGATTGTCTTTTTATTGTTGACTTGTCAGAGTTCTTTATATATTTTGTATACATCTTGTCTCTTAACTTCAGAAGGTTTTTTTTTAACATTTAGAAAACAAAACATTTAGAAAAGTACATTATCGCAGCTTGGATTTTTCAGAAGCAGTTGCTGAGACAAATTTGGGATGGATGTTTATTAGAGATGGGCACTTGTGACAGGACAACAGGATTGGTCAGAGGGGGAAGTGGAACTTACTGCTGGCCTAATGAAACCTCAGCCATCCTGACAGCGAGCTCTGGAGCGAATACTGCCTGTCAGATTTGTCCTGCATAGTCTGAAATGCCTGGGCCTTCATGTTGCCCCCTGGCTCAGTCAGTGAGTGAGAGTCAATCTGCAAAAGCTGTGACCTTGAGTGAGGCAATTCTGCATCTGAGGCGAACTGATGTAGTGAACAAGTAACTGCAGGCTGTTTGCTGTCTGTACTCCCTGCAGCTGAGCAGCAAGTTCCCCTTGAAGGGGCATCTGGAGAGTTCACCTTAGTGTCCACCACATGCATATTATATTTTAAAATCTAGTTTAGACCTTGATCCACAAAGCTTAGAAGAGTTGCTAGTAAGCATATTTATGGGATAAGAAAATTGAATGCAGCCTTTGCGAATATGTTATTACTGCTATTTTATAGTATTGAATACTTTGAAATCTAAGAAGATAGTTTCTACTTGTTCAATTTGACCTGGAGTTATATACATTCATAATATTAATTGTGTTTTATTGTTTATGTTTACTATACAATTAGAGTGCCTTAAGCAGCTTATATGACACTTATATTTGACCCATAAAATAGAGGCTACTATGTGTTTGACATAATATGTTTTTCTAAAATTTTGAACATCTCTTCTTTTGAGAATTATTTTTTCCTTGGCCTTCTCTCTGCTCTTTCTGCTCCATATTATGAGAACTTTGTAAAAGACTACTTAAATTAAATGATTTTTTCTTGGGGGAGAGTTAAGACTGAGAATTATCTTAAGAATATTCTTAGTCCTTGTTTAATTTTTTAGCTTTACATCTAGCAATGTCTTGCAAATATTCTAAAATCTTTGCAGTTGATATTCCTTAACTTTTGGCTCTTTTGGATGCTTCATTTACCAAAGTATTGTGAGGAATGGTGGATAGTAATTTTAAACAACCTGAATTCTAAGTTGCAAACCTAATAGACTAAGACAATTTTGGTTGATTTTTATACACACACACACACACACATACATATATACATATTGTGTATACATAATTTATAACAATATACTATATAATATGTATATTATATGTAATGTATATTATAATGCACATATACACGTATATATATGTATGTGTATATGTACATGTGTGTGTGTGTGTGTGTGTGTATAAAAAATTAACTACCTCCAACTTGCTCAAACTCCAAATTGTGATTCTTTCTGGTCATATAAATTATTGCACAAGAGTGAAAACCTTCTGTAGAATAAAGAAACAGGAATTGTTTTTCTAGTTGAAGTTGAGTAGTTTGACTCTACCAGCATAGTAGAATCGAAGGAGCTCTGAAGAAAGTATCAGAAGACCAGAGTTAAAATCTCAACCGCCCCTTACCATCTGGGTTGCCTTAGCCCAGTTACTTAGCTTCTCAAAGCCCTGGATGCCACATCTCTAAAATGCAGCTATGTCAGCTACGCCTACCCCTCCAGCTGTGGTGATGAGCTAGTAAGATAATGGATATGAAAGGACTTGGCGACTTTGTGGCCAACGTATGCATTTAAGAGATAGCTGGGAGTGTTCTTTGGATACAGCTTTAATATAAATGAAGGTGGAACTCACAGACTTGAACATTTTCCAAATATGCAGTTTAACAAAAGTGGAAAGGAATATAAACAAATTGTATACAAAATTAATTTAAATTCCATTATGATTATCTTTAACATAGTCTGGAAACCTGCCAACAGATATTTATTGTAGGATTTTATTATTTGTTCATAGAATTTCATCCAAATGACGCACATCAAGAGTTTCTCTTTCCTGTAAATTTGGACTGATTTGGATATCCTTAGAGTTGGAGCACAAATTAATTGAAAATCAATTAGTTTTGACTAAAGTGTATTACAAATATTTATACAGGAACTTATGGTTTTCAAAATGTTTTTATGTATATTCTTTCATAAAATCTTTATAATCGCCCTATAAAAAGGATAAAAAGGAAGGGTTTTTGTGGTTATTATTCCTATTACTTAGGTTAGAGAAGTTGTTGACTTTCTCAAAGTCACTCACCTACTAGGTGGTAGAATTGAGATTTTAAAAATACCTGATTTTCTCATTTTGAACCTACTATGTCAATTGCTTGTGAAACTAAGGAATTATTTTACATGGGCTTGGATTAGAACCAGGTATTCTTAGTCTGAGCCAAATCTTTATCCAAACGTAGATTCCGTTCTCCATAGAAGCCATCGTTTTCTATGCACCAAAAGCCCCCTTCACCCTGGGCTTTGTCTTCCAGGTCTGTTCCAGCCGATGCCCCCGTTCTCTATCCTCTTCCGCAGTGTGTCTGTGTACACTTACACACTCCCAAACATGTAGTTTTTACACTGTTGCCTTGTGACTATAAACGGTAATAATATGTAAGCAATATACACAGTACTCCTGGGATTATGCTGAATTAACCTTTGCTGATGAGCAACTTCTGAGTAATGTGGATATTTTAACTATAATTTGGGTGAGTTGTTTGGTTCCTCACAAATCTCTGGCACGCATTCACATACTGTACTTTCAATTGCAAGTAGGCTATTGTGAGCTGGGTTTCCAGAATGTGACTTAGTGAGCATAGATTCTTTGGGACCAGACCAGCTCCAGGAGTTCCAGGAATTAACCCAGTTTTACTTGTCTTGTGATCTATTTTGTACATTCATTATTGCTTTTAGAATTTGAAGTGGTTATCTATAAAATTATCTATATCTAGTTCTCACTTATACTTGCCTAAAACCAAACAGACCTAAAACTAAGGCTTCTGTGTATCTTTCTGTAGTTTTTATAAGTGCTCAGGCCATATTTTAAGCAAACAGGGCAATAAGAAATACTCTACTGTTTCATGTTTTGAAAGGCTGACTAGATAAAGATTACACATGACAAGTTATTTACAGCTTTATTTATACATGCTGAATTCTCTGTTGGAATCATAGAAGATATGATAATTGCTTTGTGTAGTTCACAGAATGAAATGGCAAACTGAGATGTTCTGAATCTAGTTTATACTGTAACCCTTTCTAGGAAGCCATATTTAAACAGCAGTGGTTATCATGAAGTATACAACATGTCAACTGTGTCCCAGTTCATATCAGTAAAAACCTTCCACCACTTTATTCCCTATAACCTAACCTTCATCAGATAATTCTAAATAAACTATGTCGAGTGCACATATTAATATATATCAAAGGTATCAAGCGGCTTCCTGGCTGCATTTTCAGTAGTGTTTATCTGTGGTCATACAGATTATAACTCTGAATTTTTATTAGGAAGACTAAATTGAGAATTTATAATATTCCTGATTTAGTTTCACCAGCTGTGCTGCTGTGGTGGAAAATAACTGGAGAGGGTAAAAATGTAACTGAATAAGAGAACAACAAACAAATGACTTTTGCTTTATACTTACCTGCTTCGCATCTGCTGCTGTAAGGTTTAGGGTTTCAGATAGTAATTAGTAGCCTCTTAACTTATGTATCATCACTTCAGTGAATTGTAATGTCTATTTTTAGTTTTCTCCTATAAACTAAGAATATGATTGTTAATTGATATTTAATCTTGGGAATCTTGAAAATGCTTCTTTAAAATTGAATTTTTTTCTTCCTCTATCTTTTACTCATTTATTTGTAAATTTGATGAGTATCTGTTGAGCTACACATGTGCCAGACATTGACCTTGGGGCAGCCATGATATCTGTCTTCATGGAGATCAAAGTCTGCAGGGGGGGATGTGTTATTAAACATTGTAGAGTATATAGCACTTTTTAAAAGACTTATTGAGATATAACTGACATATAGCATTATGTAAGTTTAAAGTATACAATGTGCTGATCGATATACTTTATATTGCAAAATGATTCCCACAATAAGGTTACTTAACACATCCCTCACCCTACGTAGTTGCCTTTGTGTGTGTGTGTGTGTGATGAGAATGTCTAAGATCTACTCTCTTAGCAACTTTCAAGTATACAGTGTACTATGGCTAACTATAGTCACCAGGCTGTACATTAGGTCCCTAGAGCTTTAAAATATGAATCTTGAAATGACTCAAGCACCAAAAATATTTTATAATTTCACTTTCATTTAAACAGTCACATTGAAATAATAGTATAAATTGTTCTGTTTAGAAATCAGACATGTTGAGAATAATGGAAAGTAACCACTTTATATTTAGAAGAAAATACTGAATTGGTGAAGGGATTGAGTAAAACATACAAGAAGTCCCTTGTAGATAGTTATTTTAGTTGTGGAATTGCTAGGAAAAAGCACTGTGTGGAATCGCTCATTATGAACAGTTCTATTTATTTCGTATAATAAGGAGTTGCTGGTAAAACATGCACAAACTTGTAGAACTTCTGACTGATAAGAATAATTTTTGGATGTACTGTAAGTAGATAGCCCATACAAACATTGCTTGTATATAATAATGTTGCAGCTGTCAGTCTAAGTCTTATATATTTATTTGTGGTTATTTGGCAGTTTGATTTGGCCGCGAGCGAGGAAGCCCCTACTCGGGCCATGGCCATGTCTGTTTGACTCACCTTTTCACCCTTGTGTTTTGCACATTGCCCACCCTATAGTCTAGGATATGTTACTGAAAGAAATGTAGACACGTTTTATTTATGTAGAATTTACAGAGTTTTAAGTTAACTGGTCACAGAAGAAAAATGCATCCATGTTAAGTAACGATACTTTCCCAGTCAAAATAGTCTTATATTCTAGTTGTTGCTATTAGGAAAGCTCACACCACTGAGAAGGAATTACACTGCTAGTAATAGCAATATCCACTATATACACCTTCTATAATATTAATTCTTAACCATTGCTATATGGGTAACATTTTATAAATGAGGAAACTGAAGATTTGCGATAGTAAGTCACTGTGTCCCTGACTCAGAGCTATTATTAACTGGTGAAGCTGGGATACACTTACAACAATTAAAAAATACAAGCTAACATATTGAGATCATAATTATGCACCAGACACTATACTAAATGTTTTACATTTAACCTCAGTGACACTGTGAGGGCTGCATGATTATCAGTTCTGCTTGATAAATGTGGAAAATGAGGCACCGAGAAGTTAAGTCATTTATTTGTCAAAGGCATTTGGCTAGTTAGTGGGAGTGCCTGAATGCTCTTCCTCTTAACGCCACTCCACCTGCGTCTAGCATTGAGATAAGGGCGGCATTGATTTATGTCTATGGAGCTTTCATAGTCTAAGAATGTTATTTTCGGTATTGGTTTTTAAAAGTGCAATAATATCTGCTACACTCTGCTGATTATGAAAATTCCTCAGTTTTTAGAGATAATTATAAAGTGTACCTCTGAATGGAAACATTTGCTTAGTGGGTAGCAAATCAGTTGGGTTCCTCAGTCAGAGGAATATTCGATTGTAGTATTGTCATGAATGTAGTTTTTATATAATTTTATTAACAGTTATGTATTGACTAAATTAGTTTAATTTTTTCATTGTGTGGATGCATTTTTTTCTTTTAATTTAGGAATAGTGTTTTTTTTTTTCCTTTTACTGTGCATGGGAACCCTGAGAAAACTATCTATTTATAGTTTAAATGCAGATTTAGACTTTGATAAATTATAGTTTTATATTATTATTGATTACTGGATTGCCATTTATATAGCACAGTTTGCAGACATTGAATATAACATAGTTTCCTTTTTAATTAATTTTTTTGGGGTGGCATTGGTTAATACGTTTATATAGGTTTCAGGTATACATTTCTATGGTACATGATCTGTATACTGCATTGTGTTCCCACCACCCAAAGTCAAATCATCTTCTATCACCATATATTTGCCCCCTTTACCCTTTACTCTTTTCACACCCCACTTTCCTCTGGCATTCGCCACATTGTTGTTTGTGTCTATGAGTTACAGTTTTATATCCCACATAGGAGTGAAATCATGGTTCTTGGCTTTTTCTTTTTCTTTCTTTTTTAATTTATTTATTTTGGAGAGATGGGAAGGGAGGGAGAAAGTGAGGGAGAGAAACATTGATGTGCAAGAGAAACATCAGTCAGTTGCCAATCACCAACCAGGGATCTGGCCTGCAACCCTGTGCCCTGACTGGGAATCGAACTGGTGACCTTTTGGTTTGCAGACGGCCAGTGAGCCACACCAGTCAGGGCTCTTAGATTTTTATGACTGACTTATTTTGCCTAGCATAATATTTTCAAGGTCCATGCATGTTGTTGCAAATAGCAGTATTTCACCTTTTCTTATGGCTGAGTAGTATTCTATTGTACATATATACTATATCTTCTTTATCCAATCATCCGTCGAAGGATTCTGTGGTTGTTCCCATAGTTTCATTTTTAAAAGGGATAATTTTTGCCCTGGCTGGTGTAGCTCAGTGGATTGAGCGCGGGCTGAGAACCAAGCGGTCCCGGTTCGATTCCCAGCCAGGGCACATGCCTGGGTTGCGGGCCAGGTCCCCGTGAGGGCCATGTGAGAGGCAACCATACATTGCTGTTTCTGTCCCTCTCTGTCTCCGTCCCTTCCCCTCTCTCTAAAAATAAATAAAAATTAAAAAAAAATAAAAAATAAAAGGGATAATTTTTTTCTTTAAAGTTGTGTTTTGAATTACATTAGAGATAATTTATAGCTACTTTTTGTATTTATGTGGTTTTCTTCTTCTTCTGATGTCTATATATTCCAGTAGAAGATATTCCGACTTTATAAATGGTGTATCTTACAATTTATTTTAAAAGAAATTTAAAGTTTTTGAACCTACTTGGGAATGTTATTTAATTAGATGATAAAGAACTAAACCTAAATAGTAAGTTTTGCTGAATTCAATTCAGCAGCATTGGAAACTGTATGTATTGTAAGGTATTGTGTTTGGTGACATGAAAGATACAAAGATTAAAAAACTTGATGCCTCTGTCCTGGGGCTTGCAATCTGTTAGCTAACCCAGACAAATATGTAAATAACTACAGCGCAAGGCAGGCTTCGATAAGTATTGCAGTATAGACATCAGCAAAATTCAGTGAGGAATCAGGATAGAGAGATTAATCCCAAGTGGGAGGATCAAGAAAGTTCTCATGGAGTAAGTAGGATTGAGTAGAGCTTAATTTATTGCTTTCATTCATTCTAGACTGTCTTCTGAAGATTGATGTGTATTTCCTTGAGCTTTTTAATTTTGTGCCCAATTTGGATAAGCATGGCACAAATCCAGCAGGGAGGTCCAGATGAAAAAGAAAAGACCACAGCACTGAAAGGTACATACTTAATTTGTTTTTTCAGGATATTTTCATTGTGCCTGACAAAGGCATAGGAATATTTAGGTGACCTCCATTTATTTCAGTTCTAAAATAAAAATAGTACTTAATCTACTTGTAATTATTCGTATCCCTCACAGCAACTATCTTAGTGTCTGAGAGATATTTAGCAAATAAATCATATAATAATGTAATTTTAAAGCCATAGAATTCTTAATGCTTTTTTTTAATTCAAGGCCATATAAATATATGGCAAAACATGGTAGATAGTGCCCTTATCATATTTTTGTTGATTGCAATGTCATCGTAATTTAGGATAGTGGTCTGCCTAACCCTGCATTTTATCTTTGTGGTGTTGGCACCCGGGATATTTTATGAGAGGTCCTTCATGTTAACACCTCAGAAGGAATCTGCCTTAGACATTCTTTGGGAATTTTGAGTTCTAGACATTAAAAAACATGCTATCTAAAGTAATTTTACTCCTAAAAAAATGTTCCTTATGGACCCATAAGGTTTCTTTATTATCATATTCCAGTCTGCCCATCTAGGGACTTGCCTAAGATCAGTTTATCTAAGTAACTTGTGCAAGATCTTACAGTTACTTTCTTTCGTGGGGGACAAATTATCTTACGGGTTTTCTAAATGCCAAGATGCCAGCTATGCCCAGTGATAAAAGTCTCTTTTACTTGATTCAGCATAGAGTCTGTCTGGTCTTCAGCATGCTTTGTCGGAGATACCCTGGCAGAATATGTACCAGACTGTCTTAGTTATGGCCACTTCTCTGAATCCCTAGCTTCTGTCCTACCCTGTGGTGCCAGGCTGGCTGATAAAGATATCTCAAGAATCTGTCTTACTACCTTCTTCTATCTTTTTTCATAAAAGCCTAAAGCATATATGGATAAAGCAACCAGTTTCTTAGCTCAGTGTGCCTTGCCATGTCCCTGCTTTTAGAGCAAATGATCTGTCAAAGGGATGGTGTAACTAGCCCTTACCTACAAAAGTGGAAAATGCCTAAGAGCATTGCTTTCTCCTCACAAATATGACATCTTGGGTTAGGGTGGTAGCAGGAGGGATGATAAAGAATGGACGGATTCTGGTTATGTTTTGAAGGATAACTGGCTTTTTCTTTTTCTCCTTCCTTTCTTTCTTCCTCCCTCCCTTCTTTCATTCAGATTTTATTTATTTATTTTTAGAGAGAGGGGAAGGGAAGGAGAAAGAGAGGGAGAGAAACATCAATGTGCGAGAGAAACATCCACCAGCTGCCTCTTGCATGCTCCCAACTGGGGACCTGGCGCATAACCCAGGCATGTGCCCTGACTAGGAATCAAACTGGTGACCTTTTGGTTCTTAGGCTGGCACTCAATCCACTGTACCACATCAGCCAGTGCTGACTTGCTTATTTCACTTAGCAGAATGTTCTCCAGGTCAATCCATGCTGTCACAAAGGGTAAAATTTTCTTCTTTTTACGACTGAGTAGTATTCATTGTGTAAATATACCATAGTTGTTTTATCCACTCATCTACTGATGGACACTTGGGCTGCTTCCAAATCTTAGTGTTTGTAAATAACACTGCAATGAACATAGGGGTGCTTGTGTTCTTTCAAATTAGTGTTTAGGGATTCTTTGGGTAAATTCCCAGAAGTGGGATCACTGGGTCATAAGGCAGTTCCATTTTTAATTTTTTGAGGTAACACTGTACTACTTTCTACCATCTGCATTCCCACCAACAGTGCAGATGTTAAAAAACAAAACAAAACTGAAATAACTTTGAAGGTTCTTGGCCTAAGATAGGTGCCATTAGTTAGATTAAGAAAATTGGAAAAAGCAGGTTGCAGTGGTGGTTGTAGTGGAAAACAAGGGTTAGCTTTTCGATGTATTAAATATTAAACTGATAATGCCCCTTAAACATTAAGGTGGAGAGGTTGAGTGTGGTGTTGGGGAGAGCATTTGGGTTAGAAATAATCATTTGGGGAATCATTAGCATAGAAATATTTAAAATTACGGTCATAATTGAGATCACCAGGATGTCAATGTAGCCAGAAAAGAGATTGGAAAAGATGCAGGAAATCAAAAGTAGCACAAGAACTCGGTAAGCGCTGCTTCTTCTCTGGAGAATGGTCTGAGTTTTGTGCGCTGGTACTAACCGGTGAAAAAGTCTTTGAAAGATATGATCTCATTCTCACCTCAGAAACCATTTACAATCCGGATTACTATGGTTCTTTGCAGCAAGTGTTCCTTAGGCTGTTACATAAAAATGGGCGGGTGCTTTTGGCCAGCAAAGCACTTTATTTCAGTGTAGGAGGAAGTATTCATCTCTTTCAGAAATTTGTAAAAGAAAGGAATGTGTTTGATACTATAACACTTGAAATAATTGATGAAGGACTGAAAAGATTCCTAATTGAAATGGCTTTTAAGTACCCTCATTAATGTCCACAGGAGGAAGTTAACTGAGGGGAATAAACAAAATAACCAAAAAAAAAAAAAAGGGGGGGGGAAATGAGATGACCCCAGGGCTCATCTCAACCTTTAAGGTCAGGAAGGTAAGCAGGAACCAGCTACAGAGGCTGAAAATGAATTTCTACTAAGATAGGCTGAAAACTAGGATGTTCAGGAGAGATCCTGAACATCAAATGAGGAAAATGGGAATGATTGATTTAATCATGATGATGAGTCAGGTTAGATGAGGACTGAGAATTTACTTTTGGATTTGACAGTGTGGAGGTCATTGTTGATCTTCACAAAAAGCTGTTTCAATGGATTGTTGAAAATGAAAGCATATTGGAGACCTTGAGTAGAGACCAGGAAGAGAGAAACTGGAGACAGCTCTAGACAACCCTATGGGAGATTTTACAGAATGCTTGCCTGCTGCTGCGAATGATCGATACACTCAGAAAAATGGTTAATTTAGGAGAAAGGAGAAGGAGCATCTGTCGTTTTCTATCTAAATAGACTTTTCTTGGTTTAAACCTAGATAGATTTTGTGCGTCTTTAACCTTATATGATGATGATGTGAAAATTTGGTCTCTCAAGTCGTTGTTCCAATCTATACTTCCACAAGCAGTATATAAGAGTTCAGACTGATTTTCTGGATTTTGGAAGTAGTATGGTGACAGACATTAAAAGAGTATGGGTAGGATTCCAAATATGCAACTATTTGGATTTAAACTCAGGTTTTTCTGTAAATTGGTTAACTGAAACTTTTTCTTCATCACTGCAATATGAATAAGAAGGCTTAGTACAAATAAGCTTGTAATGAAGAAGTAAAATTAGAATATTAGAAAATAAAGTGGCAAATGCATAGGAAAGTATATTTTAGGACAAATTGGCAAACTAAATAAAAATTTATACCTAAAACAGTCCTATTTACCAGTTTTTTTCTTTTATGAATTATGCCTTAGGTCTCCTAAGAACTTTTGGCCTAGCCCTAGTTCATGAAGATTTTTTCTTATGTTTTTTAGCTTTAGAGTTTCTATTTAAGATAATCATTCATTTTGAGCTAATTTTTATATGAGGAGTGAGACTTAAGTCAGTGTTTACTTATTACTTATTTTTTTACCCATTGATACCCAATTGTGCCAGAACCATTTGTAAAAAAGGTTATCTTTCCACTATTGAGTTACTGTCTGACCTTTGTCGAAAATGAGTTGGGTGTGTTCAGGTGGGCTTGCTCTGTGGCTCTCCTTTTTGTTCCATGGACCCTCTTCTGTCTCTTCTCCAATTCCACACTCTTGATTACTATACTATATAGTACGTTTTATAATTGGGTATAATGATTCTTTCCACTTCATTCTTTCCCAAAATTGTGTAGCTATTTTAGGTCCTTTGCCTTCTCATATAAATAGAGTAAAATGGTTTATATCTATAAAAGATTTTTTTATTTAGATTTGGATGAGAATTATATTTAAACCTGTAGATGAATGTGGGGAGAATTGACAGCTGCACTATATTGTCTTCCAATCCATTAACATGTATGTCTCTCAGTTTATTCAGATCTTTGGTTTTTTCATCAGCATTTTGTAATTTTTTGCATTGTTATTAGATTTAAAAATTAAAACTTAAGTTTTAATTTTTTTAGAGGGATTGTAAATTATGTTGTGTTTTAATTTCAGTTGCCACATATTTACTGATAGTTTATGGAAATGCAATCAAGTTTTGGATGTTGATATTACATCCTATGACTTTGCTGATATTACTTATTAGTTCTAGGATTTGTTTTGGTAGATTCCTTGGGATTTTCTTTGTATCATGTCATTTATAAATTAGACAGTTTTGTTTCTTCCTTTCTAATTATACGCCTTTTGTTTCCTTTCTTTTTTTTATTTTTCTTTTTTTGCTGACTGGGCCTTCCAGTACTATAATTAGTAAGAAGAGTCAGAGTGGACATTCTTCCTTTGTAAGCTAGTGGTAATAGTCATTCTTGACTCTGACTGTGGCGGGTGGCTGGGGAAAGAGGCTCACTGGTGTTCACAGACTGGGTCACCCTATCCACTTGATTATTAAAATATTTTATTAAACTTGGGAAACACATATCCTCACATTTCTTGACCATTCAGAGGGGTCTTTTCACATACCGTTTCTCCATAATTCCTTGTCACCAATTTTCCAGTTATGTTCATTCCAAGTCCCTTTCCATCCAGCCAATCCATTGGCCACAGCCCATGAATCAATATAGAAGCACACGTCTGGCCATATCTCTTTCCAGCAAACTGGACAGCCAGGTACACTGCTCTAGTTCTGCTCAGCGGGAGGATTTCCACTTAACAGCTGTCATTCAGGGATGCCCCAGAAAGGGGCTCTAGTGCTTCGGCTGTCCACTTTTGAGTGTGCTTGAATATATTGCAGAACTGTCTATAACCAGACCTGAGTTTGGGTAGGGACTCAACTCATGGTAGGAACTCCCCATGTGGAGTTCATGTTGATAGATAGTAGGCAGTACAGTAGGAGTGGGGACCATTTGGGCCACTTCTTCATTTCACTTACTTTTGCCTTCAGGCCTGATCATGTATATACCACTTCCAGTTGATGATGGAGTGCTGTTAGTATACACCTAACTTTATGACTTGGCGGGTCCGGTAATACCCAGTTCATGATGGGCAGCTAATATCACATGATAACCTGCTAGCCCATGAGTAAGTATTCAGTCTCTGCAAAGGCCCAGTAGCAGACTAACAGCTGTTTCTTAAAAGCAGAGTAGTTGTATGCTATGGATGGCAGGGCTTTGCTCCAAAATCCTAAGGTCCTGTGCTTTGATTCATCTAGAGGGGCCTGCCAAAAATTCCAAACAGCATCCCTATCTGCCACTAGCACCTTTGGATCTGCGGGGTTATGTGGTTTAAGTAGCAGAGCAGCATATACAGCTGCAGAGCTTTCTTTTATTCTGGGCACCACTCAAAAGTAGTAACATTTCGGATAAATGGGCCAAAATAACACATCCAAATGAGGACTATGTTGCCTCCAGCATCCAAGGAAACCTCCCCACCCACAGGCATTGTGCCTCTTTTTTGTTTGTAGGAAAGGCCAATTGCAACAACTTACCCTTCACCTTATCAAAGATAACTTAACATGCCCCACATCATTGGACCCCTAGAAATTACACTGGAGTAGAAAGCTCCTGAATTTTTGTGAGATTTATTTCTCACCCTCTGACATGCAGATCTCTTGCCAGCAAGTCTAGATGGCTGTTACTTCTTGCTTACTACGTCCAATCAGTATAATGTCATTAATGTATTGGATCGGAGTCATATTGTATGGAAGAGAAAGGTGATCAAGATCAAGCACACTAAATTATGACTCAGGCGGGAGAGTCAATATATCCCTGAGGTAGGACAGCGAAAGTGTGTCGCTGGCCTTGCTAGCTGAAAGCAAACTGCTTCTAGTGGGGGTATTGACAGCGACGGAGAAAAAGGCATTTGCCAGATCAATGGCTCCCTACCAGGTATCAGGAGATACATTAATTTGCTCTAGCAATGAAATTACGTCTAGTATAGCAGCTACATTTGAAGTCACCACTGGGTTAAGCTTAATGATAATCCACTGTCATTCTCCAAGTTCCAGCATTTTTCTTCTGGACATTCAGATAGGTGAATTGAATGGGGATGTAGTAGGAATCACCACCCCTGCATCCTTCAGGTCCTTGATGACAGAAATCTCTGCAATGCTGGGAATGCCATATTTCTTTTGGGTCACTATTTTCCTAGGTAAAGGCAGTTTGGGGGGCTTTCACTTGTTCTTTACTACAATAGCCTTCATTCCACAGGTCAGGGAACCAATATGGGGATTCTGGCAAATAATGAACTGGAGAAATAACCACAGAGTGGGTTCAGAAACCCACTGTGACATGCATCTGAGCTAAAACTCCTTTGAACATCTGTCCTCCATAAGCCCCTACTCTAACTGCTGAACCACAATGACCTTTTGGGCTTCCTGGAATCAGTTTCATTTCAGAGCCAGTGTCCACAAGTCTCTGAAAGGTCTGATTACATTTTCCCCAATGCTGCTACCTTGGTAAAAGGCCATAGATCCCTTTGGGGAAGGATGGGAGAAAGCTTAACAGTGTAATTTTTGGCAGTGTACCTGGGTCATTCCTTAAGGGCTTTTGGCCTCTCCTCCCAAGATGCTCTGGATCTGTAAGCTTGCTTAAGTCCGGGAATGATTGTGACTGTTTTTGATTCAGGTTTGACTTTTGTTCAGTTAATGTAGAACTTTTCTGCTTATACATATCAAGTAAGAATTTAGTTGGCTTCCTGTCTTATTTCTAGGAACAACATGCTCAACTAGCCATTGCCACAGGCCTGTGCTAATCAGATTTCTGATCGCCGCTTTGACTCTGCCATGCACTGCAGTAACCATGCCCACCTTGCCTTTGGTGGTAGAGTGCTCCCTCGTGGCTGCTGCCACCCTAGGAACCACTCACCCCTGTTGCATTTAGATTTCTTAATCCAGTGACTTTAGTTCCCACTGTAAGGTCTAGCATAAGAGAAGGGCCACCACAGAGCTGTTTAAGGATGCCCAAGTTCTCCTCATAAAGGAGAACTACTTATTTCTTATAGTAGTGGCGAAAGATAAGTCTTCTGGACCCTCCCAGGGTGGGTGAGTAGGTCTTCAATGACAAATCCACTCTAACATTCCTATCTCCCTAAACCTTTGAATCACTTCTTCTGCATTAAACCAAAGCAAATTCACTCACTGCGGGCCACCTCTTGGTCTCTGTTCCAGCCAGCCAGTTAGACCGTTAGAGCCCTTCCTAACTCCCCAAGTTTCAGCATTAAACACAGTATCTGTGCGTGGTGAGCCTTTATCAATAAATATGTCATGATTGTTCCTTCCAGTGTTATCGCATACCCTTAATATTCATTCTCCTACCTATTCCCTGGATTTCTGTTTGTGTAAGTTTTTGTTCGATTCAGACCACCAGTGGATCAGATGAGGGTCTTCTATATGGGAGAAAGGCAATTTGCCTTAGTCTACAGATTCAAATGATAATCTCACTCAGAGACACCTTCACAGACATACTCAGAATAATGTTTAACCAAATACATGGGTGCCCCATGGCCTCGTAAAGTTGACACATAAAATCAGTCACCACACCATTCGTCCTGGTTTGTTTCCACCTTTTGGCTATTGAGCATAATGCTTCTATGAACATGGCTGTACAGATATCTGGTGGGTCTCTGTTTTCAATTCTTTTTTGTATCAAATGGTATTTTTACCCAGTTATTGCATATGCTTCGTTGAAGTTTAGAATTCTAGTTTCTGAATCACTAATCACCAGAATTCTAGTTTCTGAATCACTAATCACCAGAAGTATGAATTAGAGGAAAAAAAAAAAAAACAGTGTGTCACATCTGATGCATGTTTAGGTTTTATGAGTTTAGTTGTACTGTATTTTATAGGTACTTAAGAGGTTTTTCAATGTAAATGTTATATTATTCTTGAGTTTTACCTAATTTAGTGCCTTTGGAACCCAGTCTCTCTGTATAAAATACAGTTATACAGTATTGCTTTCCTATTATAAAGCAGAAAAATAGGCCCTGATGCAAATTAAAACCGCAATGAGATATCACCTCACACCAGTCAGAATGGCCGTCATCAACAAAGCAACAGATAACTGTTGGAGGGGATGTGGAGAAAAGGGAACCCTACTGCACTGTTGGTGGGAATGCAGACTGGTGCAGCCACTGTGGAAAACAGTATGGAACTTCCTCAGAAAACTAAAAATGGAACTGCCTTTCGACCCAGCAGTTCCACTACTGGCATTATACCCTAAGAACCCTGAAACACCAATTCAAAAGAACCTATGCACTCCAATGTTCATAGCAGCACAATTCACAATAGCCAAGTGCTAGAAGCAGCCTAAGTGCCCATCTACAAATGAGTGGATAGAGAAACTATGGTACATTTACACAATGGATTTCTACGCAGCAGAGAGGAAGAAGGAGCTTATACCCTTTGCAACAGCATGGATGGAACTGGAGAGCATTATGCTAAGCGAAGTAAGCCAGGCGGTGAGGGAAAAATACCGTATGATCTCACCTTTAAGTGGAATATAATCAACAGAAGAAAAAAGCAAGCAAAGCTTAACCAGAGATATTGAAATTAAGAACAGTCTAACAATAGCCAGAGGGGAGGGGGGAAAGGACAAGGGGGAGAAGGGTTTTCAGGAACCACTATAGAGGACACATGGACAGAACCAAGGGGGAGGAGGGAGGCAGGGAAGGGAAGTGGATTTGGAGGGGATGGGGGGGGAATGGAGGGGAGAGGATGCAGACAACTGTAATTGAACAACAATAAAGTAATATTTAAAAAATGAACAGAAAAAAAAAAGAAAAATTATCCCTGACAATTTCTACAGGTTTCCTTAATGTTAATGAAATTAAAAAAAAAAAAAAAAAAGCCTGTATCTGGTTCTCTAGTTGAAAGAGAAGTTCGAGGGATACCTATTTATTTAGTTGTTCTTTTTATCATTTAAAGGACAATTTTGAGCAAGATAAAACCGTATTTTTGTATTTATAACTATTTATTCTTTACAAGGTAATGAAGAGGGGGACAGAATGTTTTAGGGTTGATATGGCATATAGAATAAGTGTGATTTTGAAAGAACACTGAGTTAGGTGTTGGGAAACACATTTATTTTACTAAGTTCACTTTAATTAGAAAGTATAATTTTGGACAAGCCATCTTACTACTTTGAGCTCATTTCCTTGTCTGAAAGACAGTGAATATGATAATATGTGCTGCTATTTTATAGGGTTGTGATGATCAAATGAGGTAAAGTAAGGGAAATCTTTAAACTGATGTATGGATGCTAGGTGTCATTTTATGATCTGACCTGATAGAAAGAGACTATGGCTATTAGACATCATATATCTGCTTACATATTGGTTTCTGTGTGTCTGATGACTAGATTTCTAAGTTTTGAACTGTGGAAGGTGACTGTAAAGAGAAGTAATCTGATTTTGCCAGAGAACCTCAACTCATTGGAAGGAGAGAAATGAGAATCTTCTAGCTACTCCAAGCCAATTTTTGACACTAAAAAATTTTACCCTTTGCGACAGCGTGGATGGAACTGGAGAGCATTATGCTAAGTGAAATAAGCCAGGTGGTGAAAGACAAATACCATATGATCTCACCTATAAGTGGAACCTAATCAACAAAACAAACCAGTGAGCAAAATAGAACCAGAGACACTGAAATTGAGAACAAACTGACAGTAACCAGCGGGGAGGTGGGAGGGGATAATGGGGGAGAAGGGGATGGGGCAAGTCAGGGGACATGTATATAAAGGACCCATGGACAAGGGCAAGGGAGGTTGAGGGGTAGGGCAGGGCAGAGGAAAGTAATAGGGGAAAGACAAGGACAACTGTAATTGAGCAACAATAAAAACATTTTTAAAAAGGTTAAATAGAAAAAGTTTCGATTGTACTCTGCTTTGTGAAGATTTACATGGCGTTCAGAACTTTACTAATGAATCAGAAAGTTGTCAGCATATATCTGCTTTGTTACCCAGTATGCGTATTATGTGACATTTCCGTCTTACTGGAAAGTTTGCAAACTTTTTTTTATGTTTGCATGTTGAAGATGGTATTTTTATGTGTGTGTAAATTGAGGTTTATTTGATATAGCAGTTTGAAGAGTGCCAGTGATGGTTTTTAAACAAGTTTTTTGTTGCCTTATCTTTGCGTCCTACAGAGAGACTAGGAATTGAGGTAGATAGGCTAATTTTTTTGTCTAGATATTTTGATGAGCCATACAGATGGATTTGTTATATCCCTGTGAGAAATAGAAATAAAGTGTTAATTCTGGGATACTTCTTTTGTAGAAAATGGGACTGGTTTGCATTACTACATATCCAAGGAGCTTTTTCTCATCAGAAACTTGTTAGAATGAAAACTCTCTAAACTTAAACCTTTTTTTAAAAAATCATCTTTTGGAACTAAATTTGAAATTTATATTTTTATTTTTCTGAGTTTCTATATGACTGTATGAAGACTTATAGTGAGCATTTTTGCCTCACAAGTAGTATGAGCCAAAATAGATCATTAAATGATCGCTGACAGACTGATTCTAGGGCTGGGGAGAGAAAACATAAGGTAAGTTTGGAGCATCTTGTAGTAGCAGAAAGTAAGGAAATGCTCAAAAACCAAAAAGATGAAAGCCTGTCAAAGGGATATGAGAGCTATCGGCAGTGGCCAACACTGTTAACAATTTGAGCAACAAAGTAAATGATGTAGTGGTGGGTTGTAACCCAAAGTACACGATAAATGTCTATGGGTCCATACTGATATAAGTAAATGATTGACTAAATATGTAAGTGGAAGAGAGATAAAGCTTCCATACAAAAGATTACAAGTAATAAATTTAAATGTGCTCTACTCCAGGAGATGGAACATAATTCCTCCCCTCCCTTTTTGAGAGTGAGCTAAACTTAGTCATTTACAAGAATAGATTGTGGGAAGGGAAGAATAGTTAACTTCATTGTGAAAAATTCTGGCAAACACTGTCTTAACCAACTCATGAAATTTTATATCCCAGTGATGTGATGAGAAGGGCAGTTCATTCTGTGATAGTCTTTCTAAAATCTTATGACCCTAGCCTAATCTCTCTCTCTCTCTCTCTCTCTCTCTCTCACACACACACACACACACACACACACAGCAGACAAATTTAAATTGAGGGTCTACTAAACACCTGATTAGTACCCCTCAAAACAATTAAGATCATAGAAAAGAAGCAAAGACTAAAAACTGTCACAGAGCAGCGGAGGCTGGGGAGACCTGATGACTCTATACAATGAAGTACATGATGGAAAAACTGATGAATGATAATGTCTGAGCTTAGTTAGTAGGAATGTGCCAACATCAATTTCCTCATTTTGACGGATGTACCGTTGTAATGTAGGATGTTAATGATAGAAGAAACTGAGTGAAGGATATACATGTACTATTTGTACTATCTTTCAACTTTTCTATAAATCTAAAATGATTCCAAAATAAGTCTTTATTAAAAAAATTGTTGACAAATTTTTTGATCCCATAGAATCAAATAAATGTGAAGAATAAAAACTGCTTTGTGTTAACCAGTTTATTCAGTTATCATTTTTTAATATTGTAATTTTCCCCTAAAATGAAATAATAAGCTGTATTGCTGCCAGTTAGATTTATAAATTTCCTTATCTATAAATCGTAGTTTTATTTATATTTAAAATTTATTGACCTTTTAAAAGTCGTATTACTATCTGAAACTTGTAAAACAATAAAAGAATGTTAATAAAGTACAGTTAGTAATTGTATATTTTGAAGGGAAGAAGTTAATAGTTTACTGTAGTGGTATATAGGATCTTATGTGATTGTTTTGAGAATCATAATTTTGAAAGTGCTTATGTTATGTTGATATTGTACTTCATTATAATATGGAACTCTTGGGACTTAATGTATAAAAGTAATATAATAGAACAAAAGAATACTTAATTAAAAATGTGATCCTTATTAACTGTGAAAATGAATATAAGTAAATTTATCATTTTTTTCCAGATTTATTATCTAGGATAGATTTGGATGAACTAATGAAAAAAGATGAACCACCTCTTGATTTTCCTGATACCTTGGAAGGATTTGAATATGCTTTTAATGAAAGTAAGTGGTGTATATTACATTTAATACTTACTTAACAATACTAATAGAATCATAGGACAGATGTTATTTGCTACTTTTATGTGCCAGAAAGAATGTTTTATATATTTCTTTTGAGAATTAAGTCTTATCCTTTCATGGTGAAATTCTTCACTTAATCAAAAGAATCAAGTTATAATTTCCGGTAAATTGTCAAGTCACTTAAACCAACAGACATGATTTTAGCTTCAGCTTAGGTATTCCAGCCCTAAGCGTTCAACTCCCTGGTGTCCAGTCGAAATTCCCAATTATATTACATAGACACGTGCTACTGTTTCACATGTTATTTCAAATGAAGCGACTGGCAAAGATTATCTGTGATGATATTTTAAGCATAATATTCAATTTTGTATGATATTTTCCAGGAAACATCCTTACTTTAAAATTTATTAATTAGGTTCTGAATCAAATAAACTTTGCAATTGGGATTTAGAAGGATAGACCATAGATTGCAAGGATGTTTCTGGAACAAAGAATTATGGTACATTGGGTAAAATAACACACTGTTACACTTTAAGGGCAGCGTTATTGCACACAGGTAGCATTGCAGTTTGAGCTTTCTAGTTGTTGCTCTGCATCAACTGAATCGGAGATCTGTCATCACTGTGTTAGTGGGTATCCTTTTACAGTATCGGTTATACCAGAATAGTAAATGAATTTAAATAGAAGATACTGGCAACTTTGATCTCTTCAGATATTATTTTTCATGCTTTTTCAAAAAAAGCCATCTAATGCCAAAATATATGAGTAGTAATATTTTGTTTTCTTAAGTTCTTTATATTTTAATTAACAGAATCAAATGAGCACTGTAACATTGCCTCCACCCCTTTGAAATGATTACTATGTAGATTTTTTTTCCAGAACAGGACTGGGGAGTGTGTTGATAGTGTGAGTAACTCATAGAACTATGGTTGCTTTATGGACATAGGACATCTGTTTTCATTGAAGCCTATCTTCCGCCTTCCTTGAACATTTCTTAAAGTGAGTAGAAAATACAGGAGCAATACACTTTTATCTCTGCCTTTCTTATCGGATACACTCACATGCACATGTATGCACACACACACATCTCGGCATGTATTTGTACACCCTTGCGTGCACAAGCCCTCGCTCACACTTTTATACACACCTATACCTTTGCACATGCCCTTTCATGTAGACACTTCAAATGCACATGCACCCTTGCACACGCCTACCATGTATTTGTAAAATATCCTGGACATTGTGTTGTATAAGTATAAACTAACAGAATGAAGCAAAGATGCTTGCATGCCAGGAGAGAGTGTCATTTTTAAGGATCTTATTTTTAGCATGATAGAGTTCACCTTTGAATTCAGGGTTGATAGTGAATATTTGTTCAAAGAGGTGAAGATTTGAAAGTAGTAAAATGTTCCCAATATAAAATCCCTAAAAGGGTAAGTCTAACTTAGTGTCTTTGGGGGCTTCTCTTTCAGGTTTGTAAGGGCAAAGACTTATGTAAGCCTCAAAATGAAACCTGAATTACCTGATTGAAGAAGATTCTAAATTTTTTAAAGTTTTTTTTCACATTTTTTATTGTTGTTCAAGTACAGTTGTTTCCATTTTCTCCCTACTACTCCCCCCAACCCCAGTCATCCCCACTTTTTTAAAGCATTTTAAAGAATTTACTTGGGTAAAAGTAAAATCAGGATACAAAAGTTCACTCTAATCAAAAGGAAAGAGATTCTTTTTACCTGAATCAGACTGAAACTTGTTCTTTCCAATCGCTGTGCCTGTTTAAATACTCCTTTGGTTTTAAATGTCTATTTAGCCATTCTCCAGTTGCAATTGTATAAGGCCCAGCTCAAATGTCCTTGCTTTGGAAGATAAAGAAATTGAATGTTTTTCCCATTTCCCACACTCCCTACACCCTAGGGCAGTATGATGAGGAAGCACCCTTTGGTATCACCAAAAAATTATTGGATTTATTCAGAGACCTTTTGAGTTTGAATCTTGTCTTTCATGATACCTGATACTTATTAAATTCTCACAACAGGAAGTACACTATATACTTTTAATTGGTTGTTTCATTTAGGTCAATGACAGCCTATTTTGGTTCCTAGACTCCACCACAATCTGATAAAATATATGTATCAGTATACACTTCCCAGGATAATGTGCATTTGTGTACACATTTAAAACTTCACAGCTGATTTTAGGGGACCCTAGGCTACAGAGTCCCAAATCAGACCTTTGACAGTTGCTGGCGAGATTTTTCAGACCCTTGGAAAATGCCAGACTTTGCAAATACCACTATAACATAAGTGATCGAGATAGCTCTTGTGGATAAGAATGCTCACTTTCTTTGTCTTTTTACCCTTTTTTCATTTTTCACACTAATGCTAATAGTTGGCTACTTTGGTGGGGCCTACCTTTTCCTAAAGAATCAAAATCTTTATCACTTTACGAGAATTATGTCCAAAATGAGCAGAGAATGTTAAAAAAGGCCATTTCTTTGAGATGTAGATATAAGCGCACTGTTCATTTTACTTAATAGCCAGCTATGTCAGTTCTCTTTCGCACACAGTCTCACAGAAAATCCACTTCACGTTTCTATATACCTTACTGTATGTCATGTACCTTGAAGATTGCTCTAGTCAAAAATCATAATTTTTAGATTTGCAGATGTTGTCAATCTACTGTATTGATATCTTATGTGGGAATATTTCTTTTCTGGAAAGAATAACAGATACATCGTTTAATTTTTATGATATCATCCGACATAAAAGAGTGTGATAATGATCCAGTACAGTGTCTCATGTTAAGAGTACTAAAAAGATCTTTATGATAAAAGATTAGCCTTCATTTTATATATTAAAAATACCCACATTTTGTATGTGGTAAAATCGATTTATAAAAATAGTGAAGTAGTTTTACTTGGAGTAGTATATTTCCTGGGTTCAGTTTTAGCACCATAACTTTTAAGTCTTTTCTCCACTTCTGCATCCCCTCACTGGATGAAAATCACGTATTAATTCCATTCATCTTGATCATATTCCTCTCCTGCCTCTAAACCTTTTCCTGTGCCTCACTGCTCCTGGACAAAATCCAAACCCAGTAGTTTGGGCCCTCTACTGTTTGATCCCCACAGGTCCTCCAGGGGTAAAGTTTATTTGGCTCAGTGCTTTTTTTGTTCTTGTTAAACGAGTTGTTCCCTGTTATTTAAATTTGTTGTCCATTTTTCACTATTTTGTTTATATTGCTGGGGGAAAGGGGGAGTTAAAGCAATTCACCTGTGTTCTATTTCTCTCCTGATTACCATGGGGATACTCCTAGGGTAAGAAAGAAGACCGGTGGCCTGGTCTTTTCTCTTTCGTAAACGTGCTGCTAATTTAATCTTTCAGTGAATATAGACTGATGTTTGCTATGAGGAGAGTCTTTATCAATGGAAGTATTCAGCAGGGTGACTCGTTTGGCACTGCTCATGATAAGCAAACCTGTGATCTGTGGATGTGTGAGGCATGTGTCTCTGAAGAATACTGTGTAGGCAGTGCCTCTAGTGCTCCGGCACATGAAATGGAAGCATGTTGTAACCAAAATGCTCACCAAGGTGTGAGGTAAGCTGTGTGGATCAATCACAGAGCTCACCTACTGTGGACCAGAGAGTGCTGTCTAGTGAGAAGAAAGGACCTGGGAAGAAACTCCCGGGCTCTTTCAGACCTCTTCCTGTTTTGTCTGTGCCTCGTGATTGCTTATACCCTTGAAGTTATTAGTAAAGTTACCCATTATCCGTAAAAGCTCTGGATTGAGTGAGTCTGACTTGATAGTTCAAACCAGTGTTGGCTCACTGCCTGTCTCATTTCTACTTGAAATTCTGCCCATATTTCAAAGCCTAGTTGAGAGTTCTCACCAAAGCCTTCTGTTCTGGCCTGTAGGTATCCTTCAAATGAATGCAAACTCATTTTGGACTTTATTGTCCACACGAATTGCTTGTGGCAGTTTTTGGATTGTTGACTTCATTCTTGTTTAACTTCTTGAAAAGTCGCCTAACTTTTTAATACTGAAACTTTTACTCTTCAGATAGCCTCTAAGTTTAAGAACTGGGACCTTATATCCTGTAGGCCCTCAAATGCTGGTAATTTAGATTAGAACATGAAGATCAAAAAAGCATAGCATTTGAGTACTTGGGGCCATTCTCTTAGCGTTTTTATGTATTTTCATCATACTGATATTTGAAGAAAAAATCTAATAAAAAAATGAAACAGTTCTGAGAAAGCTCTTTTACATTTTTATTAGACGTTGGTTTTACTCCCCATATTATTTGTACTCTGAATCATAGCAATATTGTTGGTTTATCTTCTAGAGGGACAGTTAAGACACATAAAGACTGGGGAGCCGTTTGTTTTTAACTACCGAGAAGACTTGCACCGATGGAACCAGAAAAGATATGAAGCTCTGGGAGAGGTATGGTTATGTATACAAGTTCAGTCTTGTTTTTCTCAATTTTAAATAGTCTGAGTAAAAGTTTTGAAGTTGAAGTGGTTTATGCACTTTTCTACAAAAAGTGATTTCAAAAAACTTAGCTTGTAGCAGGTTAACTTGTTAGCTTGCAAGCAGGGTGAAATGTGAGGATTGTCACAGTTTTGACATTGTTCTCCTGCATTTAAAATTTAATTATATTTAATACCCTGAGTAATATCTTCTGCGCATATAAAAAATTTGCCCATTTTCACTTGAATTCAATAATTATATGCTGTGAACTTATAGTGTCTTCATTATAGAGTGTTTATGCTATATGGCCTTAAAGAAGAGCTAGTTCGTTTGTTTTAATTTTACATTTTATTCTTTTGCATAAGCCATGTAGTCGTGTTCATTTGGACACGTTCTATTCTCCAAGTGGACATTGTCCTTCTTGGCGTCCGCATCTTTTTCATTCTCAACCTCCGTCATCCAATATCATCTACAGCAAAATCTAGTTAGTGTGTTTTATTAGGTAATCCCACGTATAAGTGATTCCTCTCTCTTAGGATTTCCTACCTCAGTTTTGGACATAGGGGGAGTTACGGATTTATTTTTGGTGGACCTTAATCCATGATAATTAAAATATTTTGAATTTTCACTTTAATCATTACATATATATAGAAAGAAAATATTCTGCATTATCTATATTTCTACCCCCTTTGCCTGCATTCACATTTGTGTTCATGACTGCATTGGCCCTAGCTGATCAAACAAAATCACAGGATTTAACTGGTAATGCAGTATTTTCAAATTTAGATCGTTAGACCCCTGAGCTTCATGAACCAATCTCTTTTATTCCCCAGTATATTGATCAATAGTAAACATAACTTTCCAGCATAAAAGTGAGCACAGCAAAGACCCAAGGGCTGGAGAAGACAGTCAGGTTATTATAACATTTGTTACATTTCATCTTGCTTCTCGGGTCTTATTTGAAATACTTGACTTCATTGCTAATTTCACTGTTGAAAATTGGTAATTAATTGAATTTTATTTCCTACATCGATATAACTAGTACAAGTTCTAGTTGTATACAAATAATGACACAATTTTCACTACAGTGAGTATGTTTAGAGTTTATTATAGTAGGATTTAACACATATACGGACCTGTCTTTTCATCTGTATTCCTTAATTTCTATTTCTGAGCTGTACCTTTAAGTCTCAAGTTAGATTTAACCAATTCACTATCCTTCATTTACACCTTATCTCTCCTTGAAATACCCTTCCTTCCTTGTTATGAAACCCCTCCCTCCGCATGCCTTCAGGTGTTGGCTCAGATGTCTCCTCCTTTACGAAACCTGCCTTCATCTTTTCAGCTGTAGTCTTTCTCTCTTCTCAATTTCCTTTCTTCCAAAAAATATTAAAGATGGGTGCCATTTAGTAAATTAAAAAGAAAACGAAAATAGAATAAAAAAGAAAATAATGTCAGTAAACTAAAGGCACATGTTTGCTTTATTTTTCTTAAGGTACTTCACTCTTTATTATATTTTTATGCATATGTTTAAGTAATTGGGAAAAACTTTCTGTGTCTTCATGATATTTGTTTGAAAGTAAATGTGCATGAGACAAATATATAAACTATTTAATATAAATTCTGGATCTATCCATTTTTAGGGAATTTCTTAATGTTAGGAATTTAAACATAAAGACATGTATTTTCTTATTGGAATGAACGAAAGTGATCTGTTAATGATAATTTTCCTATTTGTAAAGCTAAATAATTTTAATTGTTTTATTCTAGTTCCTATTTAAGTTCTAAAAGTTTTAAACTCTTAAAGCTTTACTGATTAAAATTACTTGATAAAAAGTAGACTCTATTTGTGACATGTTTTGTTAGAAAAATTTTAACCTTCATAGTCAAAATGTAGACTTATGTTACTATAATTAAGAATATGTAAGTTCTTATGTAACTGCTCACAGTTCTTAAAAACAAATAAACCTTTGTATTCAACCCCCACAAATAATGTAGTACTTTATATTCCCAGTGAGATCTTTAGTTCCATTCAGCAATACCCTGTAGGAAGCATGTCACCATGTTGTGGACACAGAAGCACTGAAAACCTCCTTCTTCTTGACGGATAGGCAGTAGATAGTGCAAATTCGAGTTTATTGTCTGGGAAACTGCCTTAAGAAACAGCTTTTAATATACTTCAGATTAAAGTTTAAAGGAGACAGGTTTTTACATAAGCCAGCAATCTAAACCAAAACTCCTTCTGATTTTGCAGTGTTTTTCTACTAAATTATCACATTTTTTGTCTTCAGCTCACAACTATTATACAGAGTGGGCAAAAATAGGTTTATAGTTGTTTATATGGAAAAATAATACAATAATAAATAATAATACAAAAATGGACTCTTTCCCATACAACTATAAACCTATTTTTGTCCCACCCTGTATGTTTCACTATTGCTGTTTTAGTTTATGTTTATTTCTCACTTAAGATTATTATTGTAGTCATTCAGCAGAAATTGTTTTTAAGACTTGCTCCTGAAATGCTCTATCATTTCTATGTAAATTAAGCTTCTTGTGTAAATAAAATAAACTGAGATGTCAGTTTGTTTATAGAATACAGTGCCCTAACTACACAAAAGAATACTCTTTACATTGCCGTAGTTACATTTTTATAGTGAAACATATGCTCTTGCTAATATGTATACATTTTTTACTATTTACCTATAGCTTGATAAAAAGTTTGTATAATTTCTCTAAATTTAGAAAAATATCATTTGGATGAGGTGTGAGAGTTGTGTGAAAGGGTAACTTTGAAAGTAGAAGTCTTCAGTGTATGTGTATTGGGGCTGCATGCTAGAGAATGTTTCTGGTAGACCCAGTCAGAAAGACTATGAAGGCTGTCATGTTGAGTAGTAAATAGAATGGTAAAAACTCAGCATGCAACTTGTAAAATTTTCCCAGCTCTTTCATGTCAATACTGAATTACTATTAAATGGAGAATTTATAATCCAGCAGAAATTCTAATGAGAGATTCGATTTTCTTGCCTAATTTGGGTCTTTGGATCTCCTTTGATATTTATCTTGCTTACCTCTTTAAGAAGTAATAAATTGTCAATGTGCTTAAGAGAATAGAAGTGATTAGGTAGTCCTATAAGCTTGGCTTTTTCTTTATGGATAGGACTGCACTTACGAAAAGAGCTAAGGGCATAATTTTTTACCTGCACCTGAGTTAGTAATATATCTTGTAAAGTAGTAGAAAACTATTGAAAAATGTTACATTTTAAAAACGGAATTTATTAAAGAATATAGACCAGTAGTGTCTTGAAGGTTTTTATAGTGGCTGTATTCAGGTACTTGAAATAGGAGCAACTTAAAGTAATGAACAGTAATATAAATGATCATTATTTAATGTTCAAGTATTTTAATATAATGTGATTATCTGTAAATAATTAATACCTTCATATAATGTGAGATTTACATGTCTTAAATTGTGATAGAAACAAAGGGCTGGCTATTAGGAGATCTGGGACCTAGTTCTGGTCAGTCACTATCTGTGTGACTTTAGAAAAATAATTATTTCTTAACCTCCACTGTAAAATTCAGGTGAAATTTTCTGTACTATTGTGAGGAATAATAAGGTGCATGCATGTGATATATTCTTTACTGTGCCCAGCAAATGTTAGGAGCATGGAATGAAAATAGAACTATACTATTACGATTTCTAGTTTACCTTTATTAGTAACATTATGAAGGTTTAATTTCTTACTGTTTTTCCTCTTTCATTTCTCTCTCTCTTTGTCTAATTGTTATTACTGGCATAAAATTTATATTTCGGTGATAGAGAAAAAGAAATTGCCATTGGTGCAGAGTTGGTTAGCAATCTCCTTGACTTCCATGTCTCTCCAGGATTCATTGCTACAGGTGGTGTACTATAGCCGGGGCGGTATCAGTAATTAGACATCTTAGAATTGAAGAAATAGTCATTGAAATAGTGAGAAAAAGCAAGTGAGAACAATTGTAAGCCTCTTAGAAACAGACACACAGACCAATTGAACATAATACAAAGTCCAGACGTAGATTGAAAGTTAAATACATGTGGAAATATAGTTTATGTTATGATACAATCAGATCATTGGAGCAAAAGGGACTTTAAGTAACAGGTAGATAAAAATTCTACATAAGATAAAATTTGACTATACATCACAATGTACATCATAATGAACTCCAAGTGGGTCAGAGATTTAAATGCAGAAAATTAAATAACACCTCTCAACCCTACAGTAGCACTGATTGTAGTTTTGAAATACCAACCCAGTATCAGTGATTATAGTTTTGAAATACTGCTTCCCATTAGAGCAACCTGATTTCTTTGGAGAAATGTTGGCTTCCTGTCCGGGGCAAGAAACAAATGACATGAGCCTGGAATATTATGTCATATTAGATAGCAAGGAAGCTGCCAAAGATTACTATCTCTTCTAAAAAA
This sequence comes from Micronycteris hirsuta, assembly GCA_004026765.1. NCBI lineage: Eukaryota > Metazoa > Chordata > Mammalia > Chiroptera > Phyllostomidae > Micronycteris > Micronycteris hirsuta. The sequence goes on from PVJI01000579.1 coordinate 197,338, forward strand.
AAAAGGCAAAATAAAACCAACAAAATACCACTCACCAATGGGCAAAAAGCAAACAGTTCTATGGGGGGGTGTAGCGGGCAGTGGGGTGGGGGTGAATGCACATAGCCTTTAAACATATGAAAGGATGTTTAACCTCACCCGTAATAAAAGAGTATACTGAAATAACATTTCTCACCTGTCAGATTGACAGAAATCTGCAAGCTTGACCCACACTTACTATGTAAAGCAGTAGAAAGGACCTCTGTTATCAACATGTAAAATAGTATAATCTCTTTAGAGAGGAAATTGCCAATTCTTACAAAATTACAGATGCATTTCCCTTTTGTGTGAGAAAGGAGGGGAAAGAAATGTATGTTTGTTTATTTTGTGGAAAAACTAGAAAGATAAAATCAGTGTTTATCTTTGGATATGTGGAGGAATGAGATGAAGGAATGACATTGAGAAATTCCTAATACTTTTTTGTATGGTTTTGATTTTTTGAACCATACACATATTTTAATATGTTAATGGCAAAAAATACATAAATTGAAAAGAAGTCAAAGCTAATGAACCTAAATATACATTGTATATCTAGTTGGTAACATAACCAAATAGAAAAAAGAATTATTTCAGGTGTCTTTTGAATGCGGTACTTTGTACTTTCTTTGCTGGATTTGTCTTAAGCATAAGAAGAATGGCCAATGAAATGTGAAAAGTAAATCGGTGGTTTTTTTGTAATTAGTGATATTGGTATAAAAACTTTGATACTTCCCTGGCTGGGGTGGCTCAGTGGATTGAGTGCCGGCCTACGAACCAGTGGGTCACTGGTTGGATTCCTCGTCAAGGTTCATCCCTGGGTTGTGGGCCAGGTCCCCAGTGGGGGGGTGTGCGAGAGGAGCATCATCCTTACGTTGATGTTTCCCTCTCTCCCTCCTTTCCCCTCTGTCTAAAAATAGATAAAATAGACTCTTTAAAAAACTTTTTGGTACTATTTTGTAGATATGGTTAAGTATTAAAACTCGTAAGTAAATGTAATTGTAAACTATGATTTTCAGGATTAGAGAAAGGAGATACAAATATAACATCGAAGCAGTTATGAAAACCCCTGTAGAGTAAAACATAAATTTTGCAATATCACGGTAACTATGTAAACAAGGGCTCAGCCACTTGGTACCTTTAATTTACATGACTCAACAATTGGTATTGAAGGAAACAGGTTCTTATTAACAGGGTTCTAACCTTGGGGGGACTGAGAGCACTCCTGTTCAGAGCCCTCTCTCCCATGAGACCCAGAACTTCTGTTGCTCCCCAAAAGGCCAAAACCATGCCCAGAAATTCCCATATCCGTATCTGTTCTTAAGCTGGACACACAAACAGCTCTCCGTTCTCTCTGGAATGTGCACTTGTTGGTTTCAGTGGCACCATCCCCTCACAGCAGGTCTTTCCTTCAGTACCTGGGGTGCGCTGTTCTCAGTCTCCATGCAGCGGTCCAGGAAACCACGTGCTGCATGGGACCCTGCGTGGGACCCTGCCTCCAGGAGTGGGCTCCCATCCTTTGTGGGGTCAAAGCCCCTGGCGGGTCCTGCATCTCCTGGTCCCATAAGCGCTCCCGGCCATGCAGGGAGCAGGGCCAGAAGCTCAGAATATCCAAGTGCCAAAAACCTAGAGGGAGAGAGCTTGCAGCAAGCTCGAAAGTCCTGTACCAAGAGTCCCCATACCAACAGAGTGACTTCTTCGTTGTTCATCGAAGAAGCAAAAGTCTGCATCCCAGCATTCTTGGGCACAGTTCACCTCCAAGCACCTCTCATGAGTCTGTGTGTGGCCTGGCAGCTGCCCTGCAGCACCACCAGCTCTGTCACCCTCCTCTAGAGGCAGACCCCCAGGCAGGGCCCCAGGCAGGCGTTCTCCTGCCAGCCTCTTCTGCAGACCTCTCTGCAGACTTGCAGGCGTACCTCCTCTGACCTCAAGGCAGCCCGCTTTAATTTAAATGCTCCACTCAGAACTTTCCTTCTTGATTTAATATCCAGCTCTTCCTAAGTTGCATTAGTGTCTGCCACTTTTGTCAGCTCCCCAGTGTCTTTGACCCTTTTTTGGCTGTCATTCTTAGGCAGGGCAAGAGTTCCCAGGCATGTACAGGCATTCAGGGAGGGTATCTGCCCCTGGCTATGTTCACCAGTCACTGTCACTATGCAATTCACCCCAAGCAGCAGCCTTCTTCCCTTCAGGAAGGCACCACTATTAATTTGTCTTTGTTATGCTATGTGTCTTAAATGCTATACTTCCTGCTCTGTGGGCACCCCTCCTACCTCACATCTTGCCTGCAGGCAGGATTGTGGGGGTGTTCCCCTATTATTAGAGGATCCCATGTTATGCACCCCATTACATCACTGCAAACTCATTAGTTTTTGAAATATGTATTATAGTTCTACTCACTAGAAAGGCCTGGAAGTAGTGATTCCTTAATAGCAATGAGTATACTTAGTGGTAAGATCTTGGTTCCTAAATGCCTTGCCTAGTAAAAGGAGCCAGGGTTCTTTAGAGAAAACGCTGACTCCAGATCTGGAACTGGGGAAATAAAAGATGAACAAGCAGTCTAATGGAGGTACATCATAAGGACAGAAGAACCAACTTGAAAAGGGCTTCCAAAATTGGGGCAATTTGAGGATAAAACAGAATAAGGGTTCTAGTGATTATAAAACATTTAATAAAAAGACAAGATTCCATAATATTTTTTAAAAATATAATTTGCTATCAGATGAAAATTCTCTTAATATTGGTAATCATAGGGAAAGAATTAAGTGTCTAGATTTTATGAGGAACTGTAATTTATTCATAGGTGAGGAACGAATCTTCTTTAATAAAGAATACTGGCTAATAAAAATAAAAAATATGATAGAATTAGAAAACCATCATTTTGCTGCCTCTGGTAGACATAATTCTAAAGATTTTCCCCAAAGATGGCCATTTCCTGCTCTTTCCATCAAATGCTAATCTAGGTGCTGCTGTGAAGGAACTTTGCAGATGTAAATAAGGTCACTAGTCAGCTGACTACTCAATCCCTATTGGATGCAAGCCCACTGTGTGGTGCCTGCTGCTTTAATCCCATCAAACCCACTGTTTCTTTTTATCCTGTTTAATTGCTTTCCATCCACAGAAACAAGGGTGATACGTACATAGAACACTATGGCGTGGCAGGCATGTAGCAGCTTTATTTTGTCCAGTGTAGCCAGGAATCTTTCTAAGCTTTCAGTCATTCAGGTTTATAGTTGCACAGTGGTCAGTCTGCTAGGAGTTGTGTGTTGCATGATTTGATGACCCAGCATGGTGCAGTTCTAGGAAATTCCTTCTCAGATAATATCCTTTGTAGTAAATGCAGCCTGAAAAATAAGAATCAAAAGATGGTATATTACTGGAGTTTCTTTCATTCATAGCTTGGTCCTATTTTTTGTCATAATGAATGACTAAAATGTCTCCATTTTGATGCTGTTCAGGTTAGACCTCGTCAGGTTCCAAAGCAAAGCCAGTCTTGACAAAAAGACAGCTTCACATCTTTAGGCATCTGTTATAAATTTTCTAAGGCACAGTATTATTTTCTTGCTTGGAGTTTATCTGAAGGGACCACTCAAGTGTTAGATTTCTTTGTTGCATATTCATTTATTCCTTCGTCTACCTTAAGCTACTACATATTTCTTCTTTTTGCTTATTATTTATTTTAAACCAAACCATTCCAATTTTGGAAGGGACGTCAGGTTTATCTACAGTGCTGGCCCAGTTTTCTGGAAAATACATGAGGCAGGCAAATGCTTCCCAGTCAGTACTTTCCCAATTCACATAGGGTAGGGCCGCACATAGAGAACGAGTGAGGGATATTTTGGCCACTAGGCACTACAGCTGCAGTCACTGTCATCCTCAATTTTGCAGGATGGTTTGAAGGCATAATCCATCCCATTAGCCCTTTACATATTCTGGAATAAAAGCTCAAAGCTATAATTACAGCTTCTTGCTTTGGGATTATGCTTGATTCTAGCATCCACTGTTCAAACCCTAGAACTGGAAGGCTTCATCAAGTAGAGAAGACTCATTAAAGTAGTGTAGGGAAGAATTGTATAGCTGTACCAGCATCCTCCCAACCCCATCTTTCTCAGCTCACTTGCAGAAGCAGAGGAATCTGCCTTGTGGAGACCTTCCTTTGGTCCCCTTCATGTTGAGTGTGAACATAAACTTGTGAATGTCCTCCTTGACATTATTTTCACCCATTTTGATAATAAATGTTGAATGGCCTCTTCCAGTTTTTGTAAACCACTGCTCTGAGAATGATAAGCAATGTGATATATCCATTTGATGTGTTGTTTCCTTACTCATAAAATGCAGTTTTTTACCTGAAGATAAACTTGGCTTTCCAAATTGGTGCCACATATATGAAGTCTGTCCACAAAAAGTCCAACCATTGTTAATATGACAAGAACGGTTTGCACCATTTGAAGAACATCGATGTAACCAGTCCAAGGAGAGTGGACTGAAATGCACAGGTGTGAACAGTGACGACCTCACCATACCTAGTCAGTGGGGGCCATAGAGGGCCATCAGTGACCATGTACACTGTGTGGCTGTGACATTCAAAATGACCGAGCGAATGGAGCAACAAATCTGCATCAAATTTTGCATTAAGCTTGAACACTCCTCCGCGGAAGCTCTTCGGGTGAGTCAGAAGATCAGAAGGCCGTGGCCGTGGGCGCCTGGTGATCGGTCGACAGCTTTGTCAGGACAGTGTGGCCGCTTGGCGTCGCTTCTTTTGCTGAGTCTGTGGTGCAACATCCAGTCGCCCGGGTTGCTCAGCTCCTCACAGCCCAGATTTGGGGCCCTGCAGCTTCTGGCTTTTCTGAAAACTAAAATCACCTTTGAAAGGGAAGAGATTTCAGACCATCAGTGTGACTCAAGAAAATACGACAGGGCAGCTGATTGGGAAAATACGACTGGAGAACTGTGTGAGGTCCCAAGGTGCCTACTCTGAAGGAGCCTGAGGCATCACTGTCCTGTGTACAGTGTTTCTTGTATCTTGTATCTTCAGTAAATGTCTCTTTTTCATATACATAGTGGGATACCTTCTGGACAGCATATATATATTTATGTATTTTCTGGACAGGATATATATGTATAGATACATATTTTTTGCTTCAATCCTTTTATTATGCTTTGAGTGTCTCTGTCTACCAGCAGGTATGCAAAGCTCAGTCCAGAGTAAGTGTCTATACCTGCAACACCCATTGTAGGCTCCTGGGGCTGTGGGCAGTGTTCACTTGCCAGCTGTGTGCAGAGCCGTCGCTGTAGGAAGTCTGCCCATAGCTGTTTGCAGTCTGTCTTTCTCACTGGTGGATAGAGTAGTCCTTGTTGGCATTTTGTGCCTCAGAAGGTACAAGAGGAGTAAGCTGATGATCAGTCACGCTACATGGTTGCTGCTCCCCTGTGCCCGTGCATTTCATGAACCGAAGTGGCAACTTTGACTGAGCATGTACTAAAGATTCCACTTGTTGGTTCCAGTCACCTTCTGATTCTTTTGATGGATATCAGCATGGCCTACTGTCATGAGTTCCTTAAATTCCCAAAGGGTGCACCCCTTACTCATGGGCACCATTCAAGGGCTTTTGCCATGGGGTCCAGTCTGCATTTCTGCATTGCCTTAATAGTCCAGTTTTCTATTTCTGTTACTCTTCTGCTTGACCATATCACCAAGCTATTCACTACACCCATGAGTCAGAATACACACAGACTTTAGAGCTCTTGTTGTTTACTTCTTCTGTCACTGAAAGCCTAACAGCAGGCAGTTCAATCCACTGAGCTGATTTATTCTTGTCTTCTTCAATCCGAGTTTTTTTCCCATCAGCTTGTCACGGTATGGCAGCCTTCCAGACAGGATGCTGTTCATCACCCTGGAACTGCCATCTGTAAACCAGGAGATTTTTTGTTTGTCAGCTAGGGGCTGGTAGTAAGGTACTACCCATGTGGCTAACTAGGACCCAGTAATTCTCCAGGTGGCCTCAAAGTTGGCCCTACAGGAAAAGAGGCTGTCTGCTTGTAAACATGGTGAGTACCTCCTCGTTGTCCTCCATAGATGTTCCTGTGTAAATTATTTTCATTTTGTTACAGAAATTTTCTTGGCATTGCTTTCCTTATCAGAATGTTTCTCCGACATTACACAAATACTGTAAGTGTCTCAGACCTCGAGGGATTTCCTTCAATTATGGAGGCAGTTTCAGTTCATGAGCAGTAACAAGCCAGTGTCTTTCAAACAGCATGTTCTGTGTTGCTGCATCTGAAATTTTTCTTGGCCAAAACCCCAGCAGTCACTGCTGGGCAGCACTCATGGACTTTTGTCATAAGTTCGAGTCTGGATGAGTTTGATTTGCAAGTAACTCCAAAATCATATTTAAGTATGAATCGTAAGAGTGCAGATATATTGATTGGGCTACTGTGCCCTTTCGTAATCAGGCCTAGCCTGCCGTTGTTTGGTCCTATCATAGGTTTTAGTATGCCCTTCTTTCAGGTAGCTTCATGGAATGGAGCTAGAAATATTCCCAGATACAGAATAAGTACCCTCTCTAATCCTGACAACCCAATTAAGTGGTATGCTTCTTGTTTGGTTTCCAGGATAGGCAGTGACAGCCATTTATTCTTAGTTGCCTCTGGGAAATCACCAGTGACTCCTGTCCAAGTGACTTCTCAAAACTTTAACATTTGAGTAGCTCTTGGATCTTTGCTGAAATTACCAACCAAACTATTATCCAAATGATGACAGTAAACTGGAGAATTCAGATAATCCTGTGGCAAAACAGCAAATGTAAATTAGGGTCCTTCCCACATGAAGACAAATGGTGGTTAACTCTTTTCTGATATCAAGAAAAAGGCATTTGTGAGATTAAAAAAATGCCCTTTTTTAGATCATATTGAAAGATTGCTGCCCTGTTTTTAACTTGTAGAGAGGGGTAATAGAGAAGGATATAATTTCTCCTGATGAGCTTGGTGCTGGGTAGAACAAATAAGATAAATAAAATCATAACTTTGATGTAAAAAGCTAGAACATTTAATAACTGAGGTCAGATGGGGCGTAGTTATTTATTTAATAACTAGTGAGAGTGAGACAGTGGTTTGAGTTGATTTGTCCTGAAACTGAGCCAAATACAGAGTAATTGAGAGTATGCAGTCAAACACACACACACACACACACACACACACACACACACACACACACACACACACACACACACACACACTCTTTTAAAATGAAGACATGGATTCATCCAATGAAAGATTTTCCAAAATTTTTTCAATCAGTTTTACACACCTTAGGAGAAGACAATTTTCAACTAAAGTAGGCAACTACTATATTAGTACTTAGGTAAGATTTCTGAAAGAGACTCTCCTGGGCTGTGCTGGTGTTCCTGGTTAGAATTGGTAGCCCTGTGTGGCAGGTAACTGTCATGTCACAGCAGCCGTTAGTTAGGCATCATGTTATTGCCTTCTGTCATTAACTCACTGTGTGCCTCATAAAGCAACAGACTGGAAACTCATGGCCTCAGCCTGCCGACATCAGTGTCCATTCCTCGCGCTCAGAGATTTAAGGTAATGTGTTACAAAGCTAAGTGTTTTCTCTCTAAAATATATAAAGAACTCATACGATTCAATACCAGGAAGACTAAGAATCCAACTAAAAATGAGCAGAGGACCTCAACAGACACTTCTTGAAGGAGGACATACAGAGGGCCCAGAGACACATGAAAGGATGTTCAACATCACCAGCCATCAGAGACATGCAAATTAAAACCACAATGAGATACCAACTCATTCCAGTCAGAATGGCCATCATCAACAAATCAACAAACAAGTGCTGGTGAGGATGTAGGGAAAAGGGGACCCTAGGACACTGTTGGTGGAAATGCACACTGGTGCAGCCACTGTGGGAAACAGTATGGAATTTCCTCAGAAAACTAAAAATGGAACTGCCTTTTGACCCAGCAATTCCACTTCTGGGATTATAGCCTAAGAATCCTGAAACACCAGTTCAAAAGAACCTATGCACTCCAGTGGTGTTCATAGCAGCACAATTCACAATAGCCAAGTGCTGGAAACAACCTAAGTGCCCATCTACAAATGAGTGGATCAAGAAACTATGGTACATTTACACAATGGAATTCTATGCAGCAGAAAGAAAGAAGGAACTCCTACCTTTCACGACAGCATAGATGGAACTGGAGACTATATGCTAAGTGAAATAAGCCAGGCAGCGAAAGAAAAATACCATATGGTGATCTCTCCTACAAGAGGAACCTAATGAGCAAAACAAATAAATGAGCGTAATAAAACCAGAGGCATGGAAACAAAGAACAGACTGACAGTGACCAGATGGGGAGGAGGGGGGTAAGGTGGAAGAAAACGGAAGGGTCTAGTCAAGGAACATGTATAAAGGACCCATGGACATAGACAACAGGGTGTGGATTGGCTGTGGAAGTGGGGGGTGGGCGGGGCAGGGGAGAACAACAGGGGGAAATTGGGGCAACTGTAATAGATCAACAATTTTTTTAAAAAGCTAAGTGTTTATATTAGGGTACAAGGAGACTCGGTTTGCCTACAGTTTGATAAAGTTTGAAGAAAAAAGATTCATTGTGTACTACCTGAATACATTATTACTTTTTCAAATATTTAGGCTATGATGTTTCTCTTATTATTAAAAATGATCGCTGGAGCAGTTTTACATACAAAATATCATCTATACATAGATCTTCAGGACCAAGTAGGGAGTTACCGATATTGCACGTAAGTCAATACTCACCTTTTGTCCATTCTGACCCATTATGCCTTCTAAGCTGTTTCATGTGAGTCTGCTGGAAAGGGCTGCATATGTTAGGTCCTGGAACTGGGAATGAGAACTAGGTGCGCATGCTTAAGCTTGTGATTGTTAATATGTTTGGTACTATTTTGTTCATTTCTAGAGTTACCCCTCAAATCATAATCAATATCATAGGTTTTAAAGTAATGTGTAATTTGTAAATAATTCTGTGGGAAGTAACAAAAATAAATTTACCTAGCTTCTATTTTCACTTTTATTCTATTTTGATGTGTATAGTTATGCTGTGACCCATTTTCTGTCAATTATCTGCTCCCTTTCATCTTTCATCACACTTCCTATACTGCCTTTTTCCAGTCCACTTTAAGCATGCGTAAGTCTCTCCCATCTTAATGATTTTTAGTCCTTGTTTTGTTTGCTCATTTAGCAACATTTGACATCGGGACTTCTTTTTTTTCAAAATGTTACCCTAACTATGCTCGTGTGTCGCAGTAGTCTCTGGTTCTCTTCTTACCCCTGTGTACACTCATTCTCCATCTCCTTTGCCACTTATTTTACTTTTATCAGCCCCTTAGTGTTAGATTTGTCAGGGCTCGGTTTTGGTCTTCTTTTTTCCTCTGTGAATGATTTCACTCCCATAGCTTCCGATTCTGTCTCTGTGCTATTTTTTCCTAAATCCTAATCTATATCCTTTCCTCCCTGTGCTCTGGGTAGCTTCGCTTGGGTGTATCATTAGGCACCTTACACTCTGCGTGTGGGAACCAGAACCGATCATTTTTCTACTCCCCAGGAAACATGTTCCCATATATCACTAATATATATCTAGTCGCCCAGACCAGCTACCTATGAATTACACTTGGGTTTCTTCTCTCCCTCAATTTGTAGAGCTTGCCACTATTTCTAGTTTCCTACTAATTGTTGCTCTAATCCTCTCCATTCATGTAGAGTCCACCCTCATGTAGACTCCTTTTCTTTGCTCATTCATTTATTCATTCATTTAATCATAAATTTAACCAGTATTTTGACTGCCCACTCTGTGCCAAGCAGTGTTCTAGGTACTAAGATCACACAATCATCAAATCATCGCTGCCCTCACAGAGATCACATTCTTGTGGAGAAGGGGGAGAAAGATAAACAAAATGAATAAGCAATATATATATTATTTGTTTTTTAATTTTGTATTTCAATCACAGTTTATATTAAATATTATTTATATTAGTTTCAGGTATATAGTATCACTATACTGTACAATCATATACTTTACAAAGTGGTCCTGCCCCCCAATATTTCAAGTATACACCTGGCACCATATATAGTCATTACAGTGCTTTTTACTATATTCCCTATGCTGCACTTTACATCCCCGGGACTATTCTGTAAGCACCAATTTGTACTTTTTAATACCTTCACCTTTTTTACCCAGCCTCCCCAGTGACCCTCCCTTCTGACAACCAGATATGTCTGTTCTCTGTATCTGTGAGTTTTATTTTGTTCTTTAGATTCCACATATAAGTGAAGTCATGGTATTTGTTTTTTCTCTGTATGACCTATTTTACTTATCATCATGCCCTTCAGGTCCATCCATGCTATTACAAATAGCTGAGTAATATTCCATTGTGTATATATGTACCACAACTTTTTTGTCCACTCATCTATTGATGGGTACTTGGGTGGCTTCCATTATCTTGGCTATTATAAATAGGGGTACATAAAAATATATATTACTTGGATGATGATAGTGCTTTGGGAAAAAGATTAATCCATGAGTAGGATGAGTTGAACAATGGAAAGAGTATACATAGAGAAAAATTTCAAGCACTAGGTCCAGGAGCGCTTCAGCATTAACCTATTGAGTAGATGAGAAATCAGCAGGGGAGATGAAAAAGAGCAGGCCATTGAGGCAGGAGAAAAACCATGTCACCGTGATGTACTTAAAGCCATGTGAAGAATACATATCAAAGAGAAGGAACAATGATTTCTGTGGATTCAGTTACATGGAAATTAATGAAGGTACTCTGATTGGAGTTCTCTGGACTGATCTCCCTGGCTAAGTAGAGTTCTTGCCACCTTCACTCTGAAGACAAATGTTATTACAGAGTTAAAAACTTTATTATCTTCTATTTCTCAATGACCTTAGGAAAGGTCAGACTACTTCATATGGCATACAAGGCCTGGGCTGACCTGTGTAGCTTCATTTGCCTTTGTCATACTCTATACTCAAGTCATTGTGACCTTTGTGAGTTATTTGAAATTTATTTCCTCAGAGCCTTAATATGACCTCTCCTCTTCGCCTGAAACACTCCTCCTCTTCTTCTATCTACAGCTACTCATTCTCAGAAAATAAGTGTCACTTCTTTAGTAAGACCTCTGATTCAGCATTAGGTTAGATTCTGAGAGATTCTACTATTTACTGTCATAACTGTTGTCACACTTTCTTTAGTTTATTGTCTTTCTTTCTCGCATACTTTTTTCTCTCTGAACTGTAAGGTAAATGAGGTCAGAGGCTCTGTTCACTTGGTTGACAATATTATTCCTGGTGCCCAGCACAAACTCTGGCACAGGAATGCCACTTAATATTTTTTTGATTGAATATTAAATAAAATGACAATGTGATATTTTCATTTCAGTACTGTTATGAGATTTGAAGTAGTTTTTCTTGTTCTAACTTCATATTATGTATATTTTTATGTAAAATGGGAGGGTTTGACATTGCAATAGTAATCTACTTTTTTTAACCTCACCCATGAACATTTTTTCACTGCTTATAAAGAAAGAGGACGCAAGAGAGGAACATTGATGTAAAAGAGAAACATCGACTAGTTACCTCCCGTAGGTGCTCCAGCTGGGGATCGTATACATCTGGACCTGGGATGTACACACCCCGACCAGGGATCAAACCCACAACCTAGGCATGGGCTCTGACTGGGAATTGAAACCGTAACCCTTTGGTTATGGGACGACACTCTAACCAACTGAGCTACACTGGCCAGGGCAGTATTCTCCTTTTTAAGAGTCTGGATTGGATATACAAATTTAGCAGGGAAAAATATCCAAAAAATCCAAAGAATGTGTGATCAAGTTTTCTGGAGTTTTCTCATCTCCAGTCTATATAAATGTAGGAATGCATTTCTTACATTCCTACATTTATATAGACTGGAGATGAGAAAACTCCAGAAAACTTGATCACAGTTTATAAATCCCTTCAAGGTAACAGTATAAATGAAGGAAGGGGATTATTTTATTCTCTGAAGATTGTGGGAAGGCAGCAGTTGCCTAAAGCTAAGGAAAGAAAAGTTTAAGCTGAAAATTAAAAAAAAAAAAGTTTTCTGCTTATACACTGAGAGAATTGATGGACAATGGAATAGCCTTAGAAGCACTCAAAGCAGTGAATTTTGAAGGTACCATATTCAAGAAATAATTAGCTGTAGCCTTAGGGAAGTACTGCTTTCTCTTGTGGTATTTTGAAGAACTGGTCATACTTCATTTTCTTTATATTCGGAATTTATCCTAAGCTGCATGACTTTTAAAGTTTCCTGTGAAGATTTTAGATATGACTAAGTGGAGAAAGGAAAAGATAAGCAGCTTTCTTAGGAACATTTAGTGTGTTACTGTAAGATCCCATATTCATACTTCTTAATCACATTGCCTTCCGATATATACATTGGGAACTTTGATCCAACAGTATATTTATGAAGAATTTTTTAGTATCTTAGACCTAGTGTTATGGTAATATAATGCATACATTTTTATTTTAACATAGTTAAATCTTGTATTTAAAAATATTTAAGCTAGACCATTCTTTGTAATGCTCTAAATTAGTATTTTTAACATGGTAAATTCTTTCTGTGAAGTAAGGTGAGCATTTAGAAGGTCATTGCTTTTTTTCTTTTCAAGATATTTTTAGTGAATTAGTTCTTTAGTTTGTTAAGGATAATTTAGTGATTATAGTACTTACAATTCAATTTAAGATAGTGATTTTTAAGGATTCTCCAAGAAAACTTAGCTGATCTGCCATTTTAAAGTAATCTTTGGACCAGCCTTGGGAAAAAAAAAATCACACAGGAGGTTTAGCTAATAAAGGAAATAAAATGCAATAAAAATTTTAAATAAATAGTAAGAAAGAAGCCTGGAAAGAACAAAAATAGAACAAGGAAGACTTGAGAGAAGTAGTCAGAATTGAATTTAACAATATCAACAATTATTTTAAATGTAAATGGTCTAGCCCTGGCTGGTGTGGCTCAGTGGATTGAGTGCCAACTCACAAACTGAAGGTTGCTGGTTCGGTTCCCAGTCAAGCCACATGCCTGGGTTGCGGGCCAGGTCCCCAGTAGGGGATATACGAGAGGTAACTACACATTGATATTTTCTCCCTCTCTTTCTCCCTCCCTTCCCCTCTCTCTAAAATAAATAAAATAAATAAATAAATAAATAAAATCTTTAAAAAAATGTAAATGGTCTAAAACGGCAGAGATTATCATATTGGATCAAATAGACTTAGCTATATATAATTTATAAGAACCCACTTTAAATATAAAAACACTGGGTATAAAATAAAAGCATGGAAAAATAATATATCATGGTAGCTTTAACCAGATGGAAGCTAGAACAAATATATTAACATGAGACAAATTAAATTCCAGGAGAAGGAATATTACTGTTGCTAAAGAGGTCATTTAATCACAATAAATGGATTACTTCACCAGAAGAACATAATATAAATCCTAGAAGTTTATGCACCTATTAACAGAGCAAAATATACAGAGCAAAAAGTGATAGAACTGAAAAAAGTAGATAAATTAAGTTGTAGGTAGAGATGTAAGCACCCTCTCAATAATTCATAGATAAAAAATCAGGGAGGATATAGAAATTTGAAATAACACTATTACCTAATGTTATTGAATAAATATTTTCAGAACACTTTATCCAAAAACATAGGAATATACCTCATTTTCAAGTGCACTTAGAACATTTTAAAAATAGAACGTAGTCTTGGCCATAATGGAAGTCTCAACAAAATTAAAAGGATTCAGGTCGTAAAAGGTGTATCCTCCGAGCATGCACAGTATGTTCTTTCTGATAGAGAGCTCTCTGAAATATCCCAATTTTACTGTTTAAAACTAAACATTATAATTTGAATAACCTGTGAGTCAAAGAAGCTATTCCAAGGTAAATTACAAAATATATTTAATTTACTGAAAATGGAAATGTAGCATACTGTTGGAGTACAGCTAAAGCGATGCTTACAGGAGCACTTACAGCATTAACTGTTTATATAGAAAAGGTACAAAGACCGATGATCTCAGCTTCAACTTTTAAGAAACTACATAAAGAAGAACAAATTAAATCCAAAGTAAGTTAAAGAAGAAATAATAAAGATAAGAGCAGAAATGAATTAAATATAAAACAGAAAGGCCTTAAGGAAAAAAATAAGACCAAAAGCTCACTCTTTTATGGTATCAGAAGATTTGATAAACCTTTAGCCAGGAGACACAAATGGACAATTTAATGTGTAAAATAGAACATTATCACTACATATCATACAGACATTTAGCCAATAGTAAGGGAACATTATGAATAACTTTATATCAATAAATTCAGCAACTTAGAGAAATGCATAATGTCCTGGAAAAACAACTATAAAGTCTCAGTAAAGAAAAATAGATAACCCAAAGAGGTTATTTTAACTATTTTTACTAAATTATTCTAGTTTTATTTAACAATCTCTGTTAAGGAAATATTTCTTTAACAGAGATAGTTAAAAATCTTTCCACAAAGAAAATTATAGGCCTATGATGGTGTCAGTGGTGAATTCCACCAAACATTTGTAAAGGTCACACTGGAGAAATTACAGTTATTATGGTTATGTTACCATAGATTTTAACCCTTTCTTTAACATGGTTTTAATATGAGAAAAGATAATATATTAAAAATGGTTTATGTAATTATAAAAACCAAAATAAGCTATGATATGTTTGCTCGCTTGTTGTGGGTGTCTTAAAATCTGTCTTTTCACATTGTTTTATTTTAGGTAGATCAAGAGAGATAATTTATGGAATGATTTCAAATTGATCAGTTTTATTATTCATCAGGGTTATTAAATATATAAAGATCAGCTCCTTTTAAAAGATTATAGTAGATGGTCAGATCAGTGTGAGATATTTTTATATGATGAGTTTTTATGATCTTAATATCCAGACTTCTGTGCTTATACTGAGGAATTTTGAGTAGCAAAATCACAGAAAGAAATAATGGCAATGATTGTGTATTATTGATATATTGGTCCATTTATTGAAGGTGGGAGCTGGGTTTTGTTTTTTTTGGATGAATCAGTTTTTCACAATACTTGTAATTAATACATGTTTTTGTAGGTAAATGCTTGATTCTGAGTAGCATCCTTTATTAATAGTATTCTTTTAAAAATATTGTGCTTACTTTTAGAGAGGGGAAGAGAGGTAGAAAGAGAGGGAGAGAAATATCAGTGAGTGGTTGCCTCTGGTGCGCCCCCTACTGGGGACGTGGCCTGCAACCCAGGGATGTACCCTGACTGGGAATTGAACCGACAACTCTTTGGTTCCCAGGCCAGCATTCATTCCACAAGCCACACAAGCTAGGGCCCTTTATTAATATTCTAAATAATGTGTAGATAGACAAACTTTTTGAGTGTGAGCAGAACCATTTGGCATTATTTTCTAAAAAAAATCATATTGCTTAGGATTTAGGATTTCTAAAGACAAATTGATTTTGAGAGGCACAGTGATCCTGACATTTCTTTCCAGAAATCAAATTAGTTTATTCTCAACATGCAAGTTTTCGCAACCCTGTTAAAATGAGTTTATTCTCTGAACTTGTACAGAAACCTACATATTGCTAAAATGTTATCAAAAGACCTTTTAAAAAGTGCCAAGAAATGAATTATATATTTAGGTTTATTCTTAATACTAGCAGCAGGAAGAGCACATTGTGAGCTAAATTGGTTAATTGAAGTTGGAATCCGTACTACCTTTATACATAGATACTATACCAGAAGATAATTAAGAACTACATTAAGATAATCTTGAGGACCAATGCGCTCCAAATATTTCTGTGTGGAGAATGGCACTCATATATATTATACAGAATATATAGGCATATGAATTGACTTAACAATTACTTGAAAATAAATTTTTTCTGTATTAGCCACAAAGTAAAGGCAGAATACTTAAGTAACAATATTTTTTTCCTGTGACATAAAATTTCAAAATCTCTTCTGTTGAACAAGTTTAGGGTGTAATGCACCAAAGAATTCACATAGGCAATGGTCTGACAATCAGTTAAAATCTTCTAACCCTTGCTATTCAAAGCGTGTCTACTCAAAGCAACGTCTGGCAGCTTATTAGAAGTGTCCTCCCAGGCCTCACCCCCGACCTACTGAATTAGAGTCTACATTTTAATACTATATCCAGGTGATTGGTATGCACATTAAGATATGAGAAGCACCAAACAACTTCTTTGGGAGAATGTGAGCTTTTGTGGGGCTATGGCCTTATTTCTGAAAAGTTGTAGAAATTTTAACCCTCTTTATTTCCAGGTATTTCTCATACACTTCTAACACTTCAACTCATGTCTGAGACTTCTGAAGTTAGGTTGCTTTATAGCAATTTGCAGCCTCACCGATGAATAAAAAGATGGCAAAGAAATGTTTATTTCTTTGTAGATGTAGACACAGATTAATTTAGCTCATAAATGAACATTTGCATGGTGTGGATGTACACTAATATTTAATATCTTTGTGTATTTCACTTATAAAATACAAAACATTGTATAGTAATTCCATTGTTTAATTACTTAGTACTTGCATTTTAAGTTTCTCTGAAGTCTTCTGTCTGGTATAGCCATTGTTCCTCAAGAAAGAATAAATGCTGTTGTTGAGGAAAGCCCTGAACTTTCCTGTGCATTCTTGATGAGTGTCTCAGATTGGAAGATACCCGTCTACTGATTTGAGTGAGTTTCCTAGGAGAGTGGCCTGGCTTGTTTGCAACAGTGTTTGCAGCTTGCGCAAAAGGTGCTGGGGCCTTGGCAACAGGCTCCTGGACGGTCGTGCAACCCTGAAGGTGCAGGTGTCTGTGTTGTCCCCATAGGACTTTGGGTGAAGGAAACGGACACAAATACACTCATACTGCTTGCTGTGCCATGGGTAATACAGGCCTTTTTCCAGACGCATGAGCCTTGTGTCCTCTGCCAGCATCTTTGAAACAGTAGTCTGCTAACTTCTTAGCTTGCAGACTCTTCACAGTTCCTGAGAGTTGGAACTTGTTCAATTTGACTAACCTAAGATATGGTTTAAGTTTTTTTGCTATATTCTGTGGTACAGATGATGTTAAAGTTTTCATTGCAGCTATTAATTTTTTCTTTTACACTTTTAATCTTTCCCAACTAACATATATCGCTGCTGTATCATTTGGAAATAGGAGATGGATTAGCTTTTCCTGGATGAACTGTGTGGCTTTTTGCAATATGTTGTAAATAAAGACAGTGGTGCCAATCTAAAATTCATTAGTTGATTTTGTTTTTTCTCTTGATTTCTTCACCCCGCACCCCTCTTTTTTGGAAGAAGACATAGATTTAGGAATCATTTCAGTCTCTTTCCTAGGCAGTACATGTTTGTCAGATGGTATGTCAGAGATGCAACCAGCGGCCAGAAAATAGAACAATAACTGTTTCTATAATTGGATCAAATTTGTGACATTAGATTCTTTAGAACTAAATTAATGCTATGCTTGCACTCTAAACCAAAAGATCCTTGATTTTTGTTGTAATTTTTAAATAACTCATTTTCTGTTGATCAAGAAAGAATAATGAAGTACTTTTTATTGTTGTCTGGAAGTTGAAAAACAAGTTTCTTTTGTGTAAGCAATTTTGTTTCAATACTTTATTTTATTATTTTACTTTAATGTAGTTTATCTTCTCACTTTTTAAAATGCATACACCTCTTTTAACTTAGATTTATTTGAAGTAAAATAAAGACTGTAAGTTTCAGAAGTAAAATAAAGACTGTAAGGTTCACAACTAAATAATTTCTACCCCAAGAAAACAGTATGATATACTGAATAAAATAGTTGAAAATATAACTACATTTCACTGTTTTAATTAGAATTTTAATTTATTATACCTGTAGACTCATATGCTGTTGTTTGAAATAATACAGAGAGATTTTGTGGATCTTTATTCCATTTTCCTCAATGCCAACATCTGGTAAAATGATAGCACAATAATGAAACCAGAATATTGATATTGATACAGTCAAGATATAGACCATTTTCCATTACCAAAAGGATCATCTGTATATTCCTTTTATAGTTAGACCCACTTTCTCCCTACCTCAGCCCCCTTCTTTTTTTTTTTTTAAGATTTTATTTATTTATTTTTAGAGAGAGGGGAAGGAGAAAGAGAGGGAGAGAAACAGCAATGTGTGGTTGCTCTCACATGGCCCTCATGGGGACTGGCCCGCAACCCAGGCATGTGCCCTGATGGGGAATCAAACTGGGACCCTTTGGTTCCCAGCCTGTGCTCAATCCACTGAGCTACACCAGCCAGGGCAAAGTCCCCTTCTTAAACTCATGGAAATCATCAATCGGCTCTTCAGTTCTGTAATTCCATCATTTTAATGTTAAATAAATGGGGTTATAGACTTAGAATGTAACCTTCTTGATTATTTCTTTTCACTCAGCCTAATTTTCTGAAGATTCATTCAGGTTGTCCCATTTGTCAATATTTGTTCCTTTTTTTTTTTCTATTGCTGAGCATTATTCCATGGTATAGATGTACCACAGTTTGTTTAACCACACATTTGTGGATATCTGGATTGTTTCTAGTTTGGGACTATTTTGAATAAAGCTGCTGTAAACATCTGTATACAGGTTTTGTGTCAGAATAATTGCTTATTAATCTGGGATAAATGCCTAGGGGTACAGTACTGGCTTGTGTGGCAGTCACATGTTTATATTTTTAGAAACTGCCAAGCGGTTTTCTAGAGTGGCTGTATCATTTCACATTCCCACCAGCAATAAATGAATGATCACTTTCTGTGCATAACACCAGCATTCGGTGTCATCACTAGTTTTTATTTTAGCAATTCTCATAGATGTGTAGTGATATTTCATTGTGGTTTTAATTGCATTTCCCTAATGGCTATTGATGTTGAACATCTTTTCATGTACTTATTTGACATCCGTATCTCCTCTTCAGGAAAATGTCTCAATGTCTTTTGGCCATTTTCTGATTAGATTATTTGGGTTGTATTACTCTAACATTTTGAGAGTTGTTTATACTGTATATCTGGTTAATAGTTAATTTTCAGATATTTACTTTGCAAATAGAGTTGATCAATGCTCATTATTTTATGGAATTTATTGTAAATTTGACTACTTGTTAAAATTAATTTGTAACCCGAAATAAATACTAGTGTTGATTTTATTTATTTTAAAACATGCACAAAATGGCAAAACTTTATCACCTGACATGCATGTTTCCAGCTGGGGTCCAACCAGGTGATGCTCTGCCTTCTTGTTTTAACTTTCATGTGGTACACGGGTGTCCATTTCGTGGATTCTTTTATGCCACAGTTTTGTATATTTGTGTTGTGATGAGCCTTACAGAGGAGATACATGCATGAAACAAGCTTTGTTCAGGCATAAGTGATAATGCTATATTGGGCATGAGTTCAGTTCTAATCACTATATATTCAATAAGGTGACTTTAAACAGAAACACACATAGAACAAGTTTATGTATTGATCAGTTGATGATAATGTTGTTACTAGAGGCTTGTAGGCATCTGTATTTCAGTTTTTTCTAATTTGATGTTCATGGAGAATTCATAGAACTTAACTACCATGGATAATGAGAATCCATTGTACATTCTTTTCATCCTTTTAACAGGTCTTTTACAGAATAAAAGTTTTTAATTTTGATGGAGTACAGCTTAACAGTTTTTTCTTCTGTGGATCATGCTTTTGATATAAAATCTAAGGACTCTGCCTAGTCCTACACCCTAAATTTTTTTTCTAGAAATTTTATAGTTTAATACTTCACATTTTGAATTAAGTTTTGTATCATGTATGAGACAGGCTGGGGTTCATTTATTTTTTTCCCTATGGATATTTAGTTTCTCTGCTACCATTTGTTAAAAAGACTATATTTCCTCCAATTATCTGCTTTCTCGGAACTCATGTGGGAGTGTGTCTGAGTTCTCTGCTCTGTTTCATTCATCTGTGTGTTTATCATTCAGCCAACACCACCGTTCGGAATGCTGTCACTGTAACCGGTCTAGACGCTGGGGAGAGTGGTCCCTCCCTACTTTGTTTTTTTCCAAAACTGTTTTATCTACTCTGGTTCCTTTACCTTTTCATATAAACATTTTAAAGTAATCTTGTCTATATCTAAAATCTTGCTTGGATTTTAACAGAAATTTCATTAACCTGCTTATCAATTTATAGAGAACTGACATCTTCATTACGTTGAGTCCTATATGAACATAGTATTTCTAGCATTTCTTATGTCTTTGATTTCTTTTATCAGTGTTTCATACTTTTCAAGATACAAATCTTGAACACATTTTGTTAATTTTACACCTGAGTATTTCATTTGTGTGAGTGGTTATAAATGGTATAATAATTTTAACATTCGTGTTTTCATTGCTTTGTATAGAAATATGATTGATTTATTTTTTATTTTTTTAATTCTTACCCAAGGGTGTGTTTATTGATTTTAGAAAGGGGAGGGCGGGGCAAGAGAGAGAGAAACATTGATGTGAGAGAGAAGCATCAATCGGTTGCCTCCTGTGTGTGCCCTGACCAGGGACAGAGCCTGCAATCTGGGTATGTACCCTGAGCGGGGGAGGGAACCCACAACTTTTTGGTGTATCAGATGATGCTCCAACCAACTGAATCACCTGGCCAGGGTGAAATATGATTGATTTTTGTAAGCTTATCTTACACCCTGCCATTTTCTGCTGCATTCTTATTTATTCTAGGATTTTATTTTTTCTTGCTGGTTTCTCAGGGATTTTCTGTGTAGACAAACATGTTACCTTCAAATAGGGACAGTTTTCTTGCTACTTTTCTGATATGTATACCTTTCATTTCCTTTTCATATTGCAGTGGCCAAAACTTCCAGTACTATGTTGAATGAGATGTTGAAAGTGCAAATCTTGCCTTGTTCCCAGGCTTACAGAGCAAAACATTCAGTCTTTTTCCATTAAATGTAATGTTAGATGTAGGGTTTTTGTGGATGCTTTTATCAAGTTGACTAATGTAATTGAACATGTAACTGCATTTCAGTTTCAAAAAGGAAATACTTATTTTTGCTTCTGAACGTGATCTATTTTTTGGTTTATTTGTCATGGTGCCAATGGCTGGAATTTGTGTACAGTTATTAACATTAAATAATTTAAGTGCCGTACAACATTATTTAAACTCTCCAAATATGGAGTAAAAATTTACCATCGTTGATACTAAAGATGTTATGAATAGTGCTGTTTCATGTGTCCAGGGCTGCTCCCCACATCACCCCTCATATTGCTGCCTGATTCCTTAGAAGTCTTCCCTTGGCCTTGCTGCTGTAATTGGTTGTGCCCTATCTTTTCCTGTACACACTTTATGAGCATGTATTTAGGATTAATGATTTGCTGGACTACATCCTGGTGCTTACTTCTTTTACAGTATACTAGCTTTCTGATTCCCTATAAATCAGGACTTTTACAAGTTATTTCTTTCCGTAGAATTTTATGATTTTAAAGAGTTGATGACATAGATTAAAAAAAGGAACATTTTCTGGGCAGCACAAGGGTTTCTTTCTGTGAAATGGTTTGAATATTTTAGATATAAGGGACTCTGTTTTTTTAATAAAGTTAAATTAAAATGCATTGATCAATAGATTACTAACACATTAGATCACTAAAGAGCCAATGCCCTCGGAATGGAATTCACTCAGTTCAGACATTTGATCTGCCCTTTCTAACCCTTGATAGCGCTTCAGGGTTTTGCCACTATGAGTGAGAACACAAGATAAGCCTAAAACTTGGATTCTTTCTGAAGGTATAATGAGCTACCACCCCAGCCATTTGGCACATCACCCATGTTATTTTAGAGAAAAAAAAAGCCTTTCAGTGGAATGGGATTATTTTACTTTAGCAGTTTTCTATGTTATAAACTTTAATTGCAAGTTTAAATGAACAGAAGTAAATTTGTGCCCATATGGCATTAAAGTATGTTAACTTTAGGGGAGAGAAATAATATGAATAATGCTTAGAGATGTTTTTCTGTGCCAGAAACAAAAGCATAGCATTCTTAAAATTGTATTTTGACTGAATTGTACCTGTCTAAGGAAAGAATAATATGTTTTACGCTATTCTTTTTCTTGGATCATTGGCATTTCTAAAAGTAGAATAAGATTTATATCCTAGTAATGACTTTACAAGCATCATAGTAGCTGGGCAAATAACCTATTGTAAATTTCTTACATGTCTATTGATGTCATTAAACACAAACATATTGTATTTCAGAATTATTTAGTCATCTTCACTGTTACTGACAGTTGGTGCACTAGTTCATGTTAAAGGGAATATCTCTTTAAACTATTCTTGGCATTTTGTAGGTTAGATGAATTATGAATTTGATTATTAAAATTAACCTTTTATGTTCATCTGGTATGTTGTTCTGAGCCAATGTCCTTTTGTACTAAATCTTTATCTTTCTGTGCTGTGGAAAAAATCTGTATTCAGGTAGATATTTAATGCAAAGTATATTTTGCATGAAATGTAGTTTGCAGTATATGCAATTTGTTTTTACATGCAAATATTTTACAAATATATTTTGCATGAGCCAGAAGAAGGATGGATGTGTTCTAAGTTTGTACATCTTTTTATTTCTTTCTTCCTTTCCTCAAAATTGATTAGGATTTTGGAAATAATAGAAATGAATTCTACTATTACCAATAAAGATAAACTATATTTGACTCCAAAATATGTGTTAATTGATACCCGCCATCACATCTCCACCTCGATACTCTCTAGGTTTTAAGAACATTTTGTTAAATTAGTTAAAGAGAAAAGATTCTAAAAAATCATGCTTGGCTATTATGTCATAGGCAGATGGGACTCCTCATTACACTCTTTATTTTATTCCTCTTCATGAATTTGTCAGCTTTGTAGGGTTTTTTCCTTTATTTTTAAAGAAGAGATGGCACAAATTGTTCCTTAAACCTCTTTTTCCTTTGGGGATGCACTTACGCATCCACGTGTATGCATATTCGTGTGTGTGTGTGTGTATGTACATGTACAGATACATTGTCACTGGGATTGCCTTTTGGGGCATTTATGAATAGTTTGATCAGAAGAGAGAGATTCTGATTATTTTGCAGTGAGATACAGAATTTAGAAAGAACTCTGGATCTTTATTCAGAATTTGAGGTCAGTATAACACTATTCAAAGTTTTATGGAATACTTTTACTAAAACTATTATAAGTCAATGACTATAAGTTGGCTTTAAAATGTTTCCCAGTGTAGAAAGTTGAGTTTGGCCATTTTTACCAATGAAATAGTCTGAAATAGAGGTTAACTGATTGCACGAGGTTATGAAATCTTGAATTAGAAAGTCATATATTTCAAGGGCATTTGAACTCCTTTTTTAGGAGTCACTTTTTCTAGGAGGGAGAGCAGATGTAACTTGAAGGAGTGAAGACCAGTTTGTGGAAATGTTCACAGGCATTGGGTTTTCCAAACCTAAGATATATGTGGGTTTTGATTACTAATAAATATGTAGACTATTATGTAAAAAGACTGTATATGCTTTTTAGCTTTGTCTAGGGTCCTGAAATATCTTGTTGAGTACAGAGTAACTAGCTGAAGCTATGTTGGAGTTCTTAGAAGACATATTCTGCATTCACCTGAACTAATTTCCGATCTAGCTCCTAGAGCCATTGTCTTCGTGTTATACTAATGTTAAAATCAACTGAGGGATACAACCAGTGTATCAGATAAAATATTTGTTTGCTAAGTCCTAAACTGGGTGAGCTAGATATCTTTTAGAGACTGCAGCAAGTCACTGAAACAAGTTATGTTTAGTAATGGTTGATTTGGTAGAAACATTGAAGAAAAATATAGTGTGAATATTGACAATTGGGAAGTAAAAGCAGCTGGCAGATCTACCTGGCACACAGAAACTAGAGATGAAAGGTTCAGTCAGGAAATTTGTAGGATATGAAGTAAAGAGGTATCCTACTTACTTGTTTACTTTTTAACATCTGTCTCCTGAGAGCAGATGCCTGTCTTTTTCTCTTCTATGTCCGCAGTGCCTGGATCAATGTTGGCACATAGCAGCTTCTCAATAAACATCTATCGATTTAGCAAACTACCTGACAGAGAGCATGAATTAGGCTTCATGTTGAGCAAAGCTATATTCACTTCTGTAGTCAGGGTAGAATACTTTGTGCAGAGGGTTAAGAATTATTTTTGTTTGCTTTCAAACAGGGCTGTTACTAAGTTTTCTTAGATCATAAATATTTCTTAGAAAATAATCACAAATTTATGTATTTATAAAAGAGAAACATTTTCAAAGCATCAGTTCTTGTATGGAAAGTAGTGAAATGGGAAAATCTAATTTTAGGAAAGTAGTTTCTTTTTTAGGTTTATAACGTAAGTAACATTGGAAGTCAGTGGTTCTAGAACAATTTAGTGGATCCCAGAATGCAAAATGATCTCTGTTTGAGATATTGTATGGAGGCACCTGTGCAAGAATTCTGACTTGGGGTTGTGAACCTGTGAGACTTTATTTGGGACACCTCAGTGACACTGCATAATCCTACATCTTAGAGCTAGTCGAACATTCTAGCTATGTGCATTCTCATACAAACATTAGGTCCGTAAACAATGCACTGCCCATAAGTTTAAAAAGGCTGCTGCCCATTGTTTTAATGATTTCAAAAAGGTATCTTTTCCTATTTTAAAAATGCTATGTGGCCTTGGCTGGTATGGCTCAGTGGATTGAGTGCCAGCCTGTGAACATAAGGGTCGCCAGTTCAATTCCCAGTCAGGGCACGTGCCTGGGTTGCGGGCCAGGTCCCCAGTAGTGGGCTTGCAAGAGTCAACCATGCATTGATGCTTCTCTCCCTCTCTTTCTCCCTCCCTTCCCCTCTCTCTAAAAATAAATAAATAAAAATCTTTAAAAAATTAAAAAACATAAAATCTCTGTGTGTATCTGTGGAGAAACAATTATTAATTTATTTTTGCGAAGGACAGAAACTTATTTAATGCCTAGACACTGTATGTATGTATGCATGTTTGTGTATACACATTTAGGTATATAGATAGATATGGATACAGGATATAACTAATAGATTATTAGATTGAAACTGTCACATCATTTCTAATTAGAGAGAGTTTCTGAATAGTTTCAAAGATGATGTAGGCTGACAGTCCTGGTTATAAAAGAGTTCTTGAAGTCAGTAGAGAAGAGACTTACTTTCTACATATTTGATAATTCTTCAAGCATTATGCATCTATTTAGGTAAAAGCATTTGGAAGAAAATGAAGGGACCATAGTTTCTGTGACTTTTTCTTCAAATCACTGCATACCCAACGTGGTACTTCTCCCGAAGTTTCTTTTAGTTCCAGCAAATCTTTTGTGTTTGTAATGATATCGGACAAGGCTATGAAATTTTTATATATATCATAAATTTTATATATACATATATAATTGTGGTAAGAACAGTTAACATGAGCTCTACCCTCTTGAAAAATTTTAAGTGCATAATGCAGTGTTGTTAACTGTAAGCACTATTTGTACAGCAGATCTCTAGAACTAATTAATCTTGTAAAACTAAAACTATATACATTGAATAGCAACTTCCCATTTTCCCCTTTCCCAGTCCCTGGCAACTACCATTTTACTCTCTGTTTCTTTGAGTTTGACTTTTTCACTCAGATAATGTCTTCTAGTTTAATCCATATTGTTGCATATGGCTGAATTTCCTTTCTAAGGCTGAATAATATTTTATTGCATGCATACACTGTGTTTTCTTTATCAATTCATCCATCTACTGATTGGCATTTGGGTTGTTTTCCTATCTCCACTGTTGTGATAACGCTACAGTGAATATGGGAGTGCAGATACCTGAGAGATCCTAATTTCCATCTTCTGGATATATACCCAGAGTAGGACTGTTGGATCATGATTCTATTTTTAACTTTTTAAGGAACCTTTATACAGTTTTCCACAGTGGCTGCACCATTTTACATACCCACCAACCAGTGTACAAGGTTTCCAGTTTCTCAAATGACTGTGATTATCACTCAGAGATACGCTCTTGGCATCTGCCTCAGATGGCCCGTGCTTATTTTGCTATAATTCTTTACAAATAATTTATAAAGGTGATTAACTTGTTTCGATAGTAAAAATACCTTACACTTAAAAACTAATTTTCCTTTTTTGAAGATTTTTTATGTGTATTATCTCTTGATTTTTACATAGATATAGATATAAATATAGATTTGATTCTTACCTATGATCAGGCTCCTCTTAGAGTTGTTAACTGGGAATTTTCTAAGAAACTATTGTGCATTTTAAATTTGAGCTTTATTGTTTAAATTAGTCTCTCTGCAAAATTGCAAATAATTTGAAAGTTCTTTTTATTAAGATAACTTTGTAATTTATAATTTTTGAAGATACGCTTCCACTAACATTTTTATGTGAGCGCATTTATAGGATTGAGCAAAAATTTTATAGTAGATGGCGTGAATATTTTACTTTAGGTCTGCAATGCAAAAGAACAACAACAAAAAATGTGTGGGGAATTCTGTTATGAGCTAGCAAGTCTGTGGGTTTAATTTGAATTCACTGAAGAGAGTGGCCTTCGTAGATTTACAGTTAATGAGCAATTTTTTCGTAAAGTATTCTGTCACTCCGGGATTGCGTACAGTCAGCACTGACAGTTGGGAACGTGCTGAGATGGGGAAACCGAGAAACAGCTGTCTCTCCGGGCCGGCGCTGCCAGCTGGTGCGGCTCGCCAAGGCAAAATATTTTATACAATAAAATAGCTTTCAGATATTTCTGAAGTTCCATAGTACGTATTTAAGGTAATTTTTTTTTAGTTTGTTTGCTTTTGTCAAGCCAAAACACTAAGAGTTTTTTCAGTTAAAGAAGTTTTCTATTTCCATGACAACTTACCTCTTTAGCCTGTATTCATTAAACTAATATATATGCCTTAAGCAGGGGTGTCCAACCTGTGGCCCAGGGGTCCTGTGAATGCAGCCCAACACAAAATCGAACGTCTACTTAAAACATCATGAGATTTTTTTGTGATTATGTGTCTAAATGTATTTAATGTGTGGCTCAAGGCAACTCTTCTTTTTCTAGTGTGGCCCAGAGGTGCCAAAAGGTTGGACACTGTTTAGAGTTTACTTTTTGAAGTTGTGTGGGGATTTTTGGAAAGGTGTTTTTGTTTCTCATATGAACTTTAGAAGAGAACCATATTTTTTCTTTTTAGGTCTTTTCTAGAATGAAATCTGTATTTTAAATGTCTTGAATTATATTAGAGGTGAATTGTTAGGGTCTTATACTCAGATGAGATTTATACCTCTGAATCTTAATTTAAATTTGATGATTCCTATTCCTTTGATATTATCAGAGCTGATAAAAGTTATCATTTAAGTTGTGAAAAATTATATATATAAATATAAATATATATATATAATCTAAGTAGAAAACTACTTTCTTTTTTGGCAGAATGGTGTTTATTGAATTTCTATAATGCCTGTATTCTGCAGTCCTTTAGTTTCTATACATGTAAAAACTGTACAATTAATGTTTGTGCAAAAAGAAATAGGCAAACAGTTAATATATATTTCAGACTTCAGTAGATGTTCATCCTTTCACTCATAAGAAAAATCTTAGCTAAAAGTAATAAATATAACTGAATATAGTATATAGTTGGCAGTAATACATTTTACCTCCTCTTTTGGCTTATTAACTATATATTTTTTTTGTTTAACTGTACTAATGGTGGCTATGGGGTTTATGATACACACCTTTAACTTATCAGTTTATCTTCAAATAAAATTATAACACTTCACATATAATATGAGATCCTCATAACATTGTACTTCTATTTCTCTCTATTTCTAGGTTTCCATCTGGAATCATTTTCTTTAGCATGAAGAACATTGTATAATATTTCTAGTACCAGTCTGCTGACAATTAATTTTCTTGGCTCTTATTTGTCTGGAGAAGTCTTTATTTTGTTTTCTTTTTTGAAGGACATTTCAGTGTATGTAACATTTCAGGTATGGGGTAGATATATTTTTTCTTATATTACTTTAAAGGTGTTTCCTCATTTCTTCTGGTTTGTATTATTTCTGTTGAGAAGTTGGTAGTATTTCTTATCTTTGATCCCCTCTATGCAACATGTTGTTTTTTCTCTGGCTGACTTTGAGATTTTCTCTTTATCACTGGCTTTCAGCAATTTGATTTTGAACATGCCTGGGGTTTTTTTCTTTACAGTTTTCTTCTTTGCTGAGTTTCTTGGATAGGCAGATTTATAGTCTTTCAAATCTGGAAAGTGATTTGCCATTGTTTTTCCAGATATTTCCCTCCCCCCACCCCCCAACTTCCTATACTCCAATCGTGTGTGTGCTGAGCTGCTTCTCATTGTCTCACCGGTCACTGAGGAACTTTTTATTTTTTTTTCAGTGTTTTCTCTCTTACATTTTGTATAAATTTTATTTCTGTATCTTCACGTTCTCTGATTTATTGTTCTGCAGTGTTTAGTCTGATATTAAACCTATCCACTGAGTATCTTATTTCAGATACTGTGTTTTTCAGTTCTGAGCAGTCGTTTTTGGTTCTTTTTTCATTCATTCTCATATTTATATATCCCTTTACATCCTTGAACCTTTTTATAATACCTGGTTTAATGCTCTTCTCTTCTAATTTCATCATCTCTTACATCTCTAGGTCTGTTTTCACTGACCAATTTCCCAGTTATGGATCACACTTTCCTGTTTCTATGAATGTCTATAATAATCTGTACTGGATAATGGGCATTGTGAATATGTTGGTGAGTGTCTGGATATTGTTGTCTCCTTTGGAAGACCATTGTATTTGTTTTGGCAGCAGTTGAGTTTATTGGGGGAACAGACTGATCATTTGGAGATCTGTTTTGAAGCTTTGCTAAAATAGATCTAGAGTAGCTGTTATTGTAGGAATAGTTTACCTCTCTTCTGGGGCATGACCCTTCCTAGGTCACCGCTGAATACTCTTGAGTTCTTAGTGAAACCTTTTCTCTCTGGCTGGTTTGAACTCTAATGTCTGGGAACTAGGCCTGTATAAGCTGTTGGAATTGTTCATATCTAAACTGTCTATTTTGCCCAGCTGGTGTAGCTCAGTGGATTGAGCGCGGGCTGGGAACCAGAGGGTCCCGGTTCGATTCCCAGTCGGGGCACATGCCTGGGTTGCGGGCCAGGTCCCCAGTGAGGGCCATGTGAGAGGCAACCACACATTGCTATTTCTCTCCCTCTCTTTCTCCTTCCCTTCCCCTCTCTCTGAAAATAAATAAATAAAATCTTTATAAAAAATAAAAAATAAACTGTCTATTTTTTTTTCCTAAGTAGTTTTCTTAGTCTGGCCTCTTGAAAGTTTTATCCTATGCATACATGACTTAGCCAAAGACTTAAACTTATATGTAGATTTCTTAGAGGTGTTTTTCTGCCTAACTCCCTGTCTTTGGTATTGTGCCGTACAAACTCCAGTTGTCTCTGTTTCCCTGAACACCATTCTCTGTCTTCTCCACTCAGCGAGGCCACCGGGTTCTGCTTGGGTTCCTCCACCATGGCCACAGTCCAGAAGTTTTTTTCAGGTGGAAAGCCAAGGTGAATATGGGGCTCATCTCCTTTGTGTCCCTTTTCTTTGGGATCATAGATCTCTAGTACCTGTTTTCTACTCTCTGAAAACAGTTTAATATATTTTATACATTTGTCTATTTGTTTGTAGTGAGAAGGCAGGTCCAAATACTAGTACAGTTATTTGCTGCAAGAAGACATTTTGGTCACCAACAGACTGCATGTTTGACAATGGTCCTATAAAATTATAATGTATTGGAAAAATCCCTATTGTCTAGTGACATAGCTATCCATAAGGTCATAGTGCAAGACATCACTCATGTATTTGTGGTGATGCTGGTATAAACAAACCTACGTGCCCTGTCGGTCATGTAAAAAACTCTAGTACATACAATTATGCACAGTACATAATACTTGAAAATGATGACAGATGACAATGTTACTGGTTTATGTATTTGCTATACTTTTTTAAAAATTACTTTATTGTTGTTCAGTTACAGTTGTCTGCATCCTCTCCCCTCCCCAACTCTGCTGTACTTTTTATTATTTTGTTAGATTGCCATCTTTCTACAAGACTTACTGAAGAGTTTACTGTAACACGGTATGCTGTGTTATGCCTGTGGCAGCCTCATACATTTCGTATTACTAAGTCTCTTGATTACATCATTTCTCTTGTGCTTGATTTAATCTCATGTTGTTTTGAAGAGTAACATGCTGTACTGTCTTGTAGCCTAGGAGCAATGGGCTGTACCATATAGTCTAGGTGTGTAATAGGCTATACTCTCTAGGTTTGTGTAAGTACAACTCTGTGATGTTCTCCCAGTGATGAAATTGCCTAATGATGCGTTTCTCAGAACATCCCCATTGTTAAGCTGTGCATGACTGCAATTCCACTATGGAAGTCTAGAAGCTGAAATATAACAATTTATTGGTTGTTTTTGCTTTTGTTTGTTTGGTTTTGCTTATAATATAGTAGAACAGAAAAGGAGGAAACTTCTTTTTCTCTCTCTTAATGACAGTGGTTATAAAACAGTATTTTTTAACTTAATAAGAAAGCTCATCTTTCTTAGCATAGCGGTTCCTACTAGAATCCACAGTATTATGTTCAATAGAACTGTCTTCTTTTCTAGCTCAAGAAAGACTTCCTTGTTAAATTGATGAAACCCTCCATGTGGAAAGGTAGAAGGAGAGTGGTGATTATAGAACCTTTTCCCTTGCCATTTTGAGAGAGAGAGAGGAAGGGAGAGAAACATCGAGGTGAGAGAGAAACATCAATTGGTTGTCTCTTGTACATGCCCCAACCAGGGAGGGAGCCTGCAAGCTAGGAATGTGCCCTGATTGAGAATTGAACCGGTGAACTTTCGTTTTGTGGGATGACACCCAACCAACGGAATCACACTGGTCTGGGCATTCTTTACCTTCTTTGGAAAAAAAGATAAAGAAGCAAAGTGATTATTTCTAATATAGTTGCTGATATTTTCTCAGTTTCACAAATTCCGATGGCATAGCGAACGCTACTCTGAGTTTATCAGTGTACCTGGTATTTTTTCCCAACCACAGTGTGGTCTCATTCTTTCTGTGAGTGATTTTTTTTTCCCTTAGATAAATAATTTATAGGAAATTTATTATTTGCATGCACAATTTATAATTTATAACTTGTTTCTTTTCCTGGCTTACTGATATCCATTATTAAACCTTGTATTTTCATGTATTGGTCAGCCTTAGATGTGTGCATTATAATGTGTATCCTTGATTATGTTAATAAAAGTCTACACAAAATCATTTAAACCTATCTATTTGCTTTTGAGACAGATTTTATAAATATTTACTTTAACAGAGTGAGAAGAAAAAACAATTATGAAAAGTTACAGGGATTCTTTACCTAAAAGCATGTCATAGTGATGGTGTTGTCATGAGTGCCCAGATTCAGTAACCATGGAGTCTTCATTCTTCTTGGTTTTGAAACAAAGATAGTGATATTATTTTTTATTCCTCACCTGAGGACATATTTATTAATTTGAGAGAAAAAAATTGAGAGAGAGAGACATTGATGTGAAAGAAACATCAGTCCATTGCCTACCGTATGCAGATCAAACCCGCAACCTAGGTATCTGCCCTGACCAGGGATCGAACCTGCAATCTTTTTTGGCGTACAGGGCAATGATACAGCCAGTTGAGCCACCTGGCCAGGGCATGGATATTGATATTATTAAGAGAAACAGGAAAAATTGGGCCCTAGTGTTTCATGCCATATCATCTGAATATACCCAGTATCAAAACTAAAATCATATGAATTTATATGGCCAGGAAATAAATCTAAAGCAGTGGTTTTTATGGTGTATGTCTCAGAAAAGACCCTGCTTTGAGTGCTTTTTTTCCTTTTGGGCCAGAACAAGGCATGGAAGGACTCTCTAGACTCCAGGTGGTGCTGTTAAATCAGGTATTCTTAACCCAAGTTCAGGTGGGCTTCAAGGTCTGTGAATCTCAACGGGATAAAAATTACATCTTTATTTTTCCTAACTGCTAACCTAAAGTTTTTTGGTTATAATTGTTGGTGTAAATAATAATAGTATTAGCAGCCTTGTGACTTTGTCACAGATAAAAACCACAGATGTTTTTATATGATATAGTACTCCTGGGCATATCTAAAATTCACTAATAAAGAAGGACATAATAAATAAGGACAACATATCACAAATGTGGTTTTTAAAAAAATTTGGACAAAGTAAGAATGCCCAGTTTAGGCAATGAAAATTACTTTTTTTTTTACTTATCTTAAGCATCCTCTTTTGTCTCTGTGCTTGTCTGTTAGTATTAGGTTATTAATAACCCTTTAATTTCATATCCCACTGTCCCTTAGCTTCTTTATTTTTGGACTTTGAACATAGGAGATGGTGTATATCATGTAAGTTCAGAACATATTACAGACTCCCAGTCAGGCAATTTGCCTGGGTTTGAATTCAGACTATGACTTATTTAGCTGCATGACCATGGGCAGGTTATCAAACCTTTCAAATGCTTTGGTTTCTTCCTTTACTTTAGAGGGCTGTTGTGCATATTAAAGAAGATTTATTAAAAGCACTTATGTCAGTCAGAATGAGTGCTTTGCATATGTTTGCTGTTGGTGTTGCGGTTGTTATTGTTCATTTGGAAAAATTTGACTGCAGTTACATGAGTTAGGCCCTAGACCTTTAGCCCAAGACAAATATATATAGTTGCTTCTTTTCCAAAAACTTGAAGTCTAGTGTTGCAGACAATGTTGGAAAACACATTATTGAATAATCTAACTGTTTGGAAGGAGTAATACAAAATTCTTAGTTATGTTTTGAGGATAGGTTGGGATGCCAGGCAAGGCAATGTTAAAGCCAGATAAGCAAAGAATGGGACAAAGTATCATTTGCAAAGGCTCTGGGGTGAAAAGGTCCTTATGCATCTGAGAATTTAAAAGAAAGTCAGTGTGATGATACAATTCAGAAAATGAGGAATGGTGTAGTATGAAGCTTGAGAAGTAGGCAGGGGCCAAATCTGGTAGGGCCTTGCTGGATTTAAGGACTGGGGTCTTACCTTTATAGCATTGGGAAGCTATTAGATTGGCATTTTTAGAGGAGTAATATGTTTACTAATGAGAGATATGATCTGAAGAAAAGTTTGCTATGTTAGAAATAGCAGAAGGAGGCTTCACAAGCAATCCAAAGAAGAGCTAATAACCTGTTGGTAGACTAGAATGTACTTAAATAGTCATAGTAGAGATGGGCAGATGTGGAGATCTTTCAATATTAGCTTGAGGGACTTGACTGTAAGGGATGGAAGGTCAACATTTAAGCTTGTAGCTTGAGCAGTTAGGTGGACGATAGTGCCGTTTGTGGAGTTGATGAACACAGTGGAGGAGAAATAGGTTTGGACATGTGTAGATGGGGTCAGTTTGAACATGCTGAATTTGAGATGCCTGTGAAATCGCTGCAAGGAGATATCTGTAATTAGTTGGACACATTTATAAGTCTGTGTCTCTGGTAAGTTATTTAAGAATCTGGTTATCGAGGACAAAGGATGGCTTAGAGTAAGGAGGTCTCTCCTTTAGAGCGAGTAAAAGGAAAATGTGAGAGCCAGTGATCTGAAGCAGATGTAAATGAAGGACAGCTGGGGATATAGACTAGAACTCCAGGGAATGTTAATGAAAGTTGGAGGAATGAATTTTATTTCAAAGATATGCTGAAAAAGCAATTACTTCAAAAGACTTTTTAAAAGTTTAGAATATACCCACTAAGAATGAAGTATAAAAGATTTTAAGGGGAAAAATAGGGATGAGATGAAGATGATTTTAGTGAAATTTAAGATGTAGTTCTGAATTAAGAGAATATACACCCAGGGTAAATGTTCTTTAGTTCTAATTAGACAACTCATTGCCATTCATATCATAGTCTCTTTAATGTAAAGATGCTAGAGGAGCCCTTTTAGGCTTTGCCAAACTGACGTTATTGAATAATATTAAACCTTAATTATTAAGAAACTTTATTTTTTTTCTTCCTCCTTTTTTCCCTGTGTTCCTCCCTTCCTCCATCTTACCCTCTTCCTTTTTTACTCTCCCTCCTTCCATACCTTGCCAGGAGGGAGCTAGGATGAAATGTGGAGTTTCTATAAATAGGGACATTAAAAGGGAAAGATGTTTTTCTTTTTTAAATAATTAGGTAACTTGCAGGGTGGGTTTTTATTTTAAATGATTTCTAAGTTCCAGGGTAATAACTTTGTGTAAATTTAATTGGCATAGAACTTAATAAATAATCCTTAAGGTTAGGTATGTTTTTCTTAGTGAATGTTTTTGTGAAGCCTTAAGTATTTTTTAAAAATTGACTGAGCTGCGGTACATCCACACAATGGAATACTATACTGGTGAAGAAGAATAAAGGTCTCTGTTACTGAGAGGGTAGATCATCAGTATAGATTTGTAAACAACAAAGTAGCACAGCATATTTAGTCTGCTATAAGAAAGAGAAAATAATAAATTTTGTAACGCTGTGTGTAGTATGCTTTTATTTTTTAAAGAAAGTGAGGGAAGTAATGCATTTTTATTTGCTTATATTAGCACTAAGAAACACTGGAGGATACACAAGAACCTAAAAGATTACCAGTAGAGGTCAGAGTGTGAGACGCCTGATGGAGGAGGATAGGGGTGTGATGTCTATTGTGTTTCATTTTTTCATGTTTAAATCTTGTGAATTTGTATTCAATACAAAAATCAATTTAAAAATATTTTAAATACTGCTTATGTTTTATTGCTGCCATGTTTGCAAGCACTGCCAGTTATTTTTCATCCATTCGTTGTCCATGTGCTGTGCATGTCGTTGACGCTGCAACAGTAGGGTGTGTGCAATTCTTGTTTATAAAAGGCCCACTTCGGTGGGCCACTAAGAGTGTGACGTAGTCACTGTGGAATGCTAAATGTCGTAAGAAAGGCACGGTCATTGGCGGGATCAGTGAAAACTTCGGGTAGGAGGTGGCATTTGAATTGATTTTTGAGCAATTAGAGAAAAATGGGGAAAGTTATGATAATTTTAGGTGGGGATGAACATAGACATAGCAGACTATAGGACTTGTTCAAGTGAGTCTTTGCTTTCGACTAGCGATAATGAATGAAAATTATCCTCATGTAAAACTAGTCTTGTAACATTTCTAGACAGTAAAATGTTTTGATGAAAATAGGTTGTTGTTACCCTGTTTGTCACTTGCCTTGTATCTACGGAAGTACTTGTGGAAACACATGCAATCTCAGGAGCACCTGAACTAGGAATATGTACAGTGTGGGAAGTTTTTAAAAACCTTTTGTTTTGGTATAATGCCTAAGAAAAGTTGTGTGATTACAAGGACCATATATATTTTACATTACATAATTCTTTTTGAACCATTTGAGAATAAAGTTGGAAGCTTTATGCTCTTTTACTCTTATTGCATTGATATATGTTTTCTAAGAACATTCTCTTTGTAATTACATTATAGTTATCAGAATCAGGAAATTTTATATTGATCCAGTATCATCAATCAATAAGTCATGTTTAAATTTTGCTAATTGTCACATAAAGTACTTAGTAGATGATATTCCTCATGTCCAGGATTAAATCTAGGCTTACACTTTGCATTTAGTTGTCATGTCTCTCTATTCTTTTTTAATCTGGAACTAGTCCTTAGCCTTTTTTCATCTTTCCTGATATGGACATATTTTGAAGTATAGGACATTTGTAGAAGGACCCTCAATTTGAGTTTGTCATATGTATTTTCATAAGTAGATTCAGCTCATGTGGTTTTGACAGAAGTACCTTAGATATATGTGATCTCCTCCTGCATGACATCAAGAGTACATGGTTTTGTTTTGCTTCAGTATTGGTGATGTTTTCCAGGTCATACCATAAAGTTACCATTACTCTGTAATTAATCAGTAGTTGAGGGGAATATACTTGAGACTATGTTCTTTATGAAACCTCCACTTTAGCGTCTGTTGATGATTTTCTAACTCCGTAATTTCTTCCGTATGCATTAGTTGGCATTCTACGATAAGAAAGGACATTCTTTCCCCTTTCCTTTTTACTTTATTTATATCATTATGGACTCATTGATTCTTATTGTATTCAATGTGTCATATAATTCATTGCTGTCATTATTTTGATGCCTAGATTATTTGAGGTTTAGCCAGACAGCTTCTCATTAAGCAGGTTTTGTGTTCTTTTAACAGTTATTCATCACTCTTGCAGTATTTTCTTTCTTCTTTTTTTCTTTTGTGCAGAATTTTTTTCAGACTCACCTTGCACTTTCTGGGCTCCAGGCCCTGAATCAGCCTTTTCTCTTAGGATCCTTGGGTCTCCTTCCATCTTCAAAACCAGCGGCCAATCAGGGCCTTCTCACTTTGCACCTTTCTGGTGTGCTGTTTTTTCCATAATCTTCCACTTTTAAAGATTCATATGATTAGATTAGATCTACTCAGATAATCTCCCCTTCTTGGGTTCTTAACATATATCATATATACAGTCTCTTTTACCATGAAACAGTATTTTAACAGGTTCTGAGTTACCATGTGGACATCTTTGGGTAGCCGTGTTTCTGCCGATCATAGACAGTGATGCTCATTGGTGCCTGACTTTGCTGAATCAGTTTTCCTTTTCTGTTAGAATCCTCCAACCTTGTCCTCCTTGATTCAGTGAAAACAAAAGAGGTGTTAGGATTCAGAGTCACAATGGTACTATATCAGATATAATAACTATAGAAAAATTATACAGGAAACAGATTCTAGAAATAATGAAAAAAGAAAATATGCTCATAGTATTGCTTTTGAAAATAAGAAGTCCTTGTTTGTGAGTTTATATTAATTTGTTCTAATCCATAGTATTAAGGCCCATAGTTATTCATACAGCAACAGGAAGTAAACTATTATAAATAATAAGTCAAGAGTCTCTTAATTTAGTATAAAACATTCTAAAATAGATTCTCATTCAGAACAATAACTTATAATAATTCATGTGAATTTTGCTAACAGAAAACATTACATCTTAATATGTTATTTTCTTTTCCTACTAGATCATCACGAAGTATGTATATGAGCTCCTGGAAAAGGACTGTAATTTGAAAAAAATATCTATTCCAGTAAGTCCAACTTTAAAAATTGTTTATACTTCCAAATAAAATAGTTTTCATTTCAGAAGAAAACTTTTGTTTTAGGTTAACTGTGATAAGTTTAAATGTTAAGGTCTTAATGTTTTGATATTGATAAAGATAATATTAAATTCTTGGCATTATGTCTAATCTCATTGTACATAATCATTCTTAAAAAACAATAATTTTTAGAACTTTTGTGCACAATGAGATAAGGTATACTACAAAATAGACATGGGGATGTGAAGTTCAGCGTGGGGAATGTAGTCAGTATATTGTAATGACTGTGCGTGCGCCAAGTGGGTACTAGAAATGACAGGGGAGCACTGTGTAAGGCGTATGAGTGTCTGGCCACTAGGCTCTATGCCTGGAAACTAATACAGAATAATTTTGAATGTAAGCTGTAATTGAAACAAATAAAAATACATCTATAGGTAAATAAACACTGATACCTAACTTAAAAAAAGAATTATTTCCAATCTTTTTTGAAAATGATAATACAAGTAAAAGGGCTACCTTTCTTTCCCCTTTCCAATTTCATTGATATAGTTTATTTTTAGTTATTTATTTGAAGTAAACAAATATCTTTCTTGTTTCATTAGCTATTCACCTTCTCCTTATTTCCTGATTTTTTAATTATATGTTTTATTTCTATGTTATTTCCTCTACACATTCCCAAATTCATTCCTGATGCTTCCTGTTTGGTGACACAGCTCCTTCCTTTTTTGGCAGAAATTTTGCACATTTTGCCATCGCAGAATATTTGAAATTCATTCTCAGACTCAAATTCTCAAGAAAGCCTTTTTGTTTTCAATGTCAAACATGAAGTATTGAGCTTTCAAATGAAGAGATACTAATCTACCTGTGAAGTGGTGGTAGGACTAGATTAGAAGATCTTTGTTGTCCCTGACAGCGCTCTGATTTTATGATATATATGAATCTGGAAGATGTATAAAAAGTAATTCATTTAAAGTATAAAACTTTGCATATAGATAATTTTGTTTGCATTAAATTTTGCGTGAGATTTAAAAATTTGGGGGCTGTTATTCTACTATGAATTATAAGATTTGAGTGACCTCTTTGGTTTACTCAGTCCACTTCAGCCAGGGCAAGGGATTTCTTTATACTATCTGCCTTCACAAATTATTCCAAAGTTAATGTTTTAAAAAAGAAATCTATTTTATGTTTAATTTTCTATGGATAACCTCAAATGCAGAGCACATTGTTAATTATTTATTCATTCGTTCGTTCATTCAACAAATATTTATGTAATGGTGCCAGGCACTGTTCCATGTGCTTGTGAAGTACTAATGGATAAAAAACATTTTCTAACAGCTAGCCCACCCCTATTGATTTGGAAACTTTCATTCCTTTAGAAATACATGAAAACCAAGATTTCAGTGGTCTTTTTGGGAATGAATATACTAGTTCTTTTTGGATTCTAACTTTTTGGTTTAGTTTTCACCTTAGGTCGAGTGTGTTACTTTATTAAAACTATATGTTGCATTTGGTTTCTGGAAAGTTAATACAGAATTTTGTCATTTAGTCTTTTCTGTTCATTTTATTTCTTTCAAAGTTTTTAAAGAACAATATTTAAAGAGCCGTAGGTTAATTCATTGTTAGTATACAATTAATATTGAGTCCTTTAACTCTATAATACTTCTAGTTTTGCGGAAGCTTTCACTCATGTCAGTCCCTTAGACATCTAGAACAAATCACAAGATAATTGCCCATATGGGTCATGTTATGTGAATGTTTCATTAATTTTCTTTATGGAAGGCCTGAGATTAGGTTTGGAAGGACTTTTCTCTTTGATCCAACTATTTCCCTCTCATTTAAATTTAGATTATAAAACCAATATGCAAAAACCTCCAATATGCATAGAAAGAGTATTACATTATATGAGACCTATAAATGTCAAGTCCATTTCTGGTTAGCAAAGATTTCCTGGTTTTATAAATCAAACGCAACAAAAATATTTTTAGGAATTTAATCTCTCTTTAAATTATCATCATATATTTTATGTAGTTGTGAAATTAGTTGTAGTTTTTCTTCCATAACTTATAGTTTTTTTCCTGAGTTGTCTTAAATCTCAAATAGATGCTAGCAGTGAGTAGGTCTTTGTTTGTCTGTTTTGAGGTTTTTTGGTATAGTTGTTCTTTTTTTTTTTAATATTTTATTTATTTATTTTTAGAGAGAGGAGAAGGGAGGGAGACAGAGAGGGAGAGAAACAGCAATGTATGGTTGCCTCTCACATGGCCCTCACAGGGGACCTGGCCCGCAACCCAGGCATGTGCCCTGACTGGGAATCGAACCAGGACCGTCTGGTTCCCAGCCTGCACTCAATCCACTGAGCTACACCAGCCAGAGCAGTTGTTCTTTTTATTACAGAAATACCACCAAATTTGTTTTGCCCTGATGATGAACTAAGTTTTTTTAGTTTTGTAGTTGAACTGTTTACTAAGGAAAGAAAAACTTACTTTGTTTCTTTTTTAAATGACAACTCTTTATTCAAGCCCATGATTTCATCATAAAGATCATAATCATGTCTCACCATCCTCATATATATATCTAAGTACAAAATATTCTCAACTGTATTATGCCACACTTATATAGAATATTGAATTAATAACTTGGCTGCAAATATTCTTCAGTTTATTCAGTCATATTTTTTGTTTTGCTTTTTTCCTTTTTATTAAACTTATTGGGGTGACACTGGTTAACAAATTCTACAGGTTTCAGGTACACAATTCTACAACACATCATCTGTATTCTGTATTGTGTGTTATCCACCCCAAGTCAAGTCTCTGTCCATCACCATTTACTCCCCTATGCC
Source organism: Micronycteris hirsuta (assembly GCA_004026765.1). Classification (NCBI taxonomy): domain Eukaryota; kingdom Metazoa; phylum Chordata; class Mammalia; order Chiroptera; family Phyllostomidae; genus Micronycteris; species Micronycteris hirsuta. Next base: position 237,497 of record PVJI01000579.1, read on the forward strand.
CTCCTCCACCTCCCCCATCCCCTTTCACCTGGCTCTCACCGTGCTGTTGTCTGTGTCCATGAAATTTTGCTCTTTTTTTGCTCAGTCCTTCCACCACCACCCCCAACCAGCCATCCAGTCTTTTTAAATGAACATTACAATTAGTGGGGTTCATTAGCATCTCCAAAGGAGTTATTAACAGGTAAAATTTGTTTGGTGCGGTCTCACTAACCAGTTGGTCTTTGAAATGGATTTGTCAGTAAGTGAGGTAGTATGCTGGAATGACCTTTATATGTATGTATTCTTTAATGAAAGCTCAGCTCAATGAATTACTATTGTTTGAAGATAAATGGACTTGGGACAGCCATTGCCAAACTTAAGTTAATGAAGAAAAAGTTATTTTATTCATACTATAATTTCACTGTTGAAAATTAGCATTAACTTTATATGAGTAAGTTATAGTTACCAACTGCAAAATTCTATGTTAAATTGATATGATATTAGCCAATAATCAGCTCAGATACTGCCATTACTCCTTAATCATTAATACCATTACATTATTCAGTTTTATTATTTTTTCCTTGAATTTTGTAATGTTCTCATATTTTTGAAGTCAAAATTTTAGGATATTTAAATAAAACTTTATATACTTATTCATGGCTACCTTAATTTGTAGCCCCTTAAAATGTTTGAACACTATAATAAAAAAACATTTTTATCTTTGGAAGGTAAATACTCTTCCGATTTTAAAGTGATTACTGTAGAACTTAAAGGACCAACAGTTCATTGCTTTAAAAATTGACTGAGTTCCTTGGTTACAGAGGACTTAGGCAAATAGTAAAAAGAAATAGAGATGTAGCCCCTCCTGGCATATCCAGAGCAACAGGTTTTTTTTATTGAGATAAACAGATGTCCATTTCCACAGCCATTCCAGGATCCTTTAAGGCCTCACTGATTTTAAGAGGCACTTTTATTTGTGCGTGTTTAGATGTACTCTTTGGTAAATGAATGCCTAGAAACTTCTGTGGATTCTTTTTTTGTTGCATACTGACAGCTTCGCTTTTTAATTTTTCCTTTTTTCTTATCACCAATTTCCTTTTTTTTTTTTAAGCCACTTTGAGTCATTCCTCTGTTTTCATGTAATGTTCTTAGGTAAACGGGAATTACCTAGATTTGGTTTTCTTCTTTCTTTCATCCTCTTCCCTTCCTCTGTGATTTCAGTCATACCTGCTGTCATTATTGTTGATTGTTTACATCTCATGCAATCAGGGCTAATGTGATTCTGTTACATTTCGTATCTATCTTCCATTGACGAAGTGAAGAAGTATTGCATTACATAGCAGGTGGATTTACCCTCTCTATTTGAGGATGTGTATGTTACCAGCGTCTGTCTCTGGCCAGGCTGCACAAAGGCTTCCATTCCTAGTTACTTGCCACTGCTGACGTGGATGGAATACGACTCAGTGTGTGCCATGTTGCATGTAATAAACGATTGGGGAGTTAGCACTTCCTAAAAGTCTTTTGAGTCTCTCAAATCTAATCATACATTATCTAGTTTAAACTGAAATATTAAGTACAATCACAGTGAATAAAAATATTTACTTTTCACGCCACAGATAACTAGTACATAAGATAAAGTTATCAGAGTACACAAATAATATTCTTTCATTAAAAAATTATTATATAACCTTATGTTCATATTTTAAGTGAAATTTTAAAGTTCATTTACATAGAACAGTAGGTTTTTGAATTTTTAAATAGTTCTCTGTCCCATCTTTGAAAAGTTTGGTAGTATTTCTGAATAATACATGATTTTCTAAAAGGTATATCCTCCAATTGGGTTTTCCTGTTTTCTATTTTAGTGACAGTGTACTTCTATTTTCAAATTTTAGACTTAATAGCTGTTTGACTTTGTGCAAGTTATTTAAACTCTCTAGATTTCAATTTCTTCATCTACAAATGAGTATAATCATAGTGCCACCTTAATAATATTATGATTGATACAATATTTTTAAAACATTTTACATAGTATCTGGACAATAGGAAGTACTGAAAATTAGTGATTCTTAAAAATAATGATTCTTAATATATAGCAGTAATGTAGGGGCACATATATTTCCAATTTTCTTTTTCTATTTAAATTACTGTCATGTCTCTTTTACTCATCCACTGTATATGTAATTGTTAATCTCTAATGAATATTTTAATTTTACTTTGAACTTTTTTAACCCTATAATCCTATAATAACCATTTTATAATTTATAGTAACCATAATTGTGATTTCACTTATGTTTATGCTTGATCAGAAAACATTTCTTATTTAATTGTTTTTAATTACAGGTAGATGCCACTGAAAGTGAACCAAAGAGTTTTATCTTTATGAGTGAAGATGCTTTGACAAATCCACAGAAACTGATGGTTTTAATTCACGGTAGTGGTGTTGTCAGGGCAGGTCAGTGGGCCAGAAGGCTCATCATAAATGAAGATCTGGACAGTGGCACACAGATACCATTTATTAAAAGAGCTATGGATGTAAGTGTGATTTCTTTTATATTTGGGGGGCTATTTTATAACTCTGTTTCATTTTCTGTTATAATTTATTTTAACATGTTTCTTCAAAAGTATATCCTAAACATAATCTTACCTATTAATTATCATTTATTTGTAATGAAAAATTGTTTTTCATTATTTTGCAGTTACAACCAAAAACAAAATTACATCTTAAGTATGTAAAACATTACATAATGTCTTTGAAATGAATAGTTTTTATTATTATTTTTTGTTTATTATTACATGAAATATCATTTAAACTATCAACTGCTTATCAATATTATTGAAATATTTCTGAAAAAAATATCATGACTGCTTTTGTAAATCTTTTCCTACCCAATTTAATGATGTTAGAAACTAAAGGAAATTTGCTACTTTAATCTCTTATTTTTTAAATGAAGAGTTGGAATAACTCAGTATTTTTTGTAATTCCTTTAAAAAAATCTCTTTAGAGGCACAAATAAAATGCTTTCAGCATAAGACATACATGCTAAATAGTAAATTGTAATATTTGAATTACTTTCTTGAATTCGAGCTTTTTAGAAATTGGTATTTTAAAATTGTGTTTAAGATGTTTATTTTCCTGTAATAGTGAATTTGTTATTTTCTGGCCTAACATTCTACATGTAAATGTTAGGCTACTTTTGTTTTATTGTCTAATTCTTGGGGTCTTTTGAATAGCCACATTTTGCAAAAATGTGGTTTCTTTTACATATAAGTATAGTTTTTCTTCAGAAAAAAAACAAAGTGGCATCTTATATAAGAATGTAAAGTTTATTTTTGTAATTAAAATTGGGAAAGAATTCTTTGATAACACCAATGTACAATACAATGTCAAAGGTAAGATGTTCCCTCCTGTGTTAACTCTGAAATATTAATACAGTTGATCCTAGAACAATGCAGGGGCGGGCGGGGGTGGGGGATGGGGAATGGAGGGGAGTGGTTAAGAGTACTGGCACTTTACCTTCGCCCTGCACACAGTCAAAAATCCATATATAACTTTTGACTCTCTCAAAACTTAAGGGTTAATAGTCTACTGTTGACCAGAACCTTACCTATAACATAAACAGTTGCTTAACACATGTTTTGTATATTATACATTTTATATACTGAATTCTTACAATAAAGTTAGCTACAGAAAAGAAAATGTTATTAAGAAGTCATAAGGAAGAGAAACTACTTAACAGTTTTTTTTGAAGAAAATCCAGATGTAAGTGAACATGCACTATGGAAATGCATGTTGTTCAGGGTCAACTGTATTTAAGGCCCAGCCAAATTCTTAAAAGAGTATTTTTATTAATAGATTTTGAGGCTCTTAAAATGCTTTAGGTAGAATTTCTTAGGTTAATTGTGGGTTTTTTTTTTCAGTCTTCATGGGTATGCAAAGAACACAATGGTATTATTTCTTGCAAACTTCAGTGGTGTGTTTTTAGTAGAATTTAAGGAACTAAAATAAATTGAGGTTTAGGTTGAAATAACTCACATAAAATATATTGTTTTTTATTTTATTAAATGTGTTGGGGTGACATTGGTTAATAGGGTCATAGGTTTCAAGTGTGCATTGCAGATCAGATATCTCTGTATTATTTAAACTGTTTCGTACTTCAGGATATGAATAGTGAATGAACTTTCTGACACAGTTGTTTGTGGTTAGAACAGATCCTGTCGATCTATTTTAGCGTTGTATGTGAAATATGACCACAATTCAGTGAATATTTGAAAGTATAATTTAGTAAAAAAATCAGATGTGTGTATGCCTGAGGACTAGTTGAAATTTTTTTGTAATTGTCCCTGCTACTATATCAACTAAGCCTTTCCCATTCTAGAATTTTTTTTATTATTATATAAGATTTTTTTTGAGGTGAAAGAGTATATGGGAAGCTGTGGCAAAGATCTTTGAATTGACTGGCTGTTAATACCCCAAAGAGGAGGGAGGAGGTTCGTCAGTAACAATAGAATAGTCAGCAATCTTGTTCTTATACATAGGAGTAGTGTTTCGGGTATAACAGCATTTCATTGCCCTGTCATTTTTTTTTCTTTTCCTCAATCATAGGAACTCTTCATTCCTTGGGAAAAATAAAAGCAGCTGATTTCTGAATACTTTAGTATTTAGTATATTTAGTATGCTATATACTTTGAAATTAAATTTTTAACTTATATCCTTCTTTTATAGTAACTGAATATGAACTTCATTATGGTAACTTTCTACATAGTGAAAATTTAAATACGATGTCTTTTTAGTCTAGATAAAGTTATTTTATTATTTTGGTTTTACCTTTCCTGTGTTCTCTGGTAGTTCTTAAAGGGCTGCTCTCCGTTTGCTTTGGGGGTGGTGCAAGGAGACTGGTGTGGAGATGGATGGGATGTTAGGAGGCCGGCAGAGGATGAATGATAGGGAGGAAGAAGTTGCCTCTTTGTTACTTTTAAATCCGAATAGCTCTGCTTGTTTTTATTTTTTGGACATTTTTCAAAATGTATTTAAAGAAGGTTTCCATAGTTTACAAAAGGCTGGAAGCCACTACTCTGTTTTTTATGGTTTGTCAGTTTTCATATCACAGCTAAAGCGAATCTTAGATTTTCAGGTCAGACAGTATCACCTCTACTCAGCGTTGTTAATATTTCAGTTATATTTCTTGCAGATATTTTATTTATTTTGGTATAAGGCTTTTATTTTACCAAAGTGGTAATTGATATTGTGCATGTCAAAGCTCTTAAGATCTGCCCCTCGTTATCTGCTTTTATTTATTTATTTTTTTAATTTTTTAAATTGAGTTGATTAGGGTGGTGTTGGTTAATACAATTTTGTAGGTTTTATATACTTCTGTAATGTCTCTTCTGTATATTGCATTGTGTGTTTGCTACCCAAAGTCAAATCTCCTTCCATCACTGTGTATTTGAACCCTTTACCCTTTACTACCTCCCTTCTCTCTGGTAACCACCACGCTGTTTTCCGTCTCTGAATTTTTGTTTGTTTTTGCTGTTTTTTTCATTTATTGCTTTCAGTTTTATGTACCATATATGAGTGAAATCATATTGTTATTGACTTTTCCACATGACGTCTTTTGCTTAGCATGATATTCTCAAGATCCATCCATGTTGTCACAGTCTTGCCTTCTGGATGAGTAGTAAGTTTTCCACCATATACATGGACCACATCCTCTTTATCCAGTCATCTATCAAGAGACACTTCAGTTGTCTCCATATCTTGGCCATCATTAATAATGCAGTGATGAACATAGGGGTACATATATATTACAAATAAATGTTTTCAGATTTTTTAGATAGGTGCTCAAGAAGTGGGTAGCTGGGTATATTCTTAATTTTTAGTGTAAGATTAAAGGCCCTGAAATTGGATTCATATCATTGTGAGGATAACCCTTTTTAAAAAAAAAACAGTAGCATTCTGCCTCTAAGTGGACTGTTTTGTAATGTATTTGATTTAACTCTGTGGAACCTCTTCGGTTGACGGTGGGGTGAGGATTGGAACCACCTCCACAATGGCCCCTGAGATTTCTTCCTTGGAGCTAGGGCCCCCATATATCACAATTTGAAAATCAAATCACAGATATTCCATTCTTGTATTTTAGATATTTCAGAACTCGATTATCAAAAATGTATGAATATTTCATGTTGGAGAAGTAATGCATATCAGATACATTTCCACAATACTTCTGAGGTTGCCATAGTTAGTAATTTTAGTGTTTAACAATCTTCATTGCATAATATATTACTTGGAATAGGAAATAGTATATCTATAGCCAAGCACTAATTATTCAGTGTCTGATTGTGCACTTTGAGAGTTGCTCATACTTGTTTCTTCTTTTATCTTTTCTCATACGCATCTTTTTAGGCATGTTGGTCTCTAAGAAAGGAGTGAGGAAAGTAGGTGACACTTTAAATCATTTAATCATTAATTGCAGGGGTGGATCAAGGGGAAAATTTTAAGGAATCGATCACTCTCAAGGTTGTACAGTACTTGGAGGGCACTGAGAGTCAGTGCCTCCCTAAATTTTGTGCCCTAGCACCTCACTGATCTCTTCCTGCTCCTTTGACTGATGGAGATGTACTGTCAAAAAGTTTTATGGAGAGCAGTTTGGGAGTCACTGGTCTATAGATTTAAATTTTACTATGTGTCAGAATCTCCTGGGTGAAACAAATTATCCTGGACCAGCCCCAGATTTTCATTCAGAAGATCTGGTTGGGCCTGAGTATGTCCATATCCCAGGTGATGTTTATGCTGCTAATCTGGGCACCGCACTAGAACCACTGGTGTAAGTTAATACTCTTTGGATTGGTAAGGGTTTATTTATACCTTTCAGGCTATAGGAATAATTGATAAGGAAGAAATTGAAGGCAGTTATATTTAGTAAAACAGAGAGCGAGAAGTCCTAGAAAATGTTTTATAATAAAATCAGTAGAATTAAAAGTTTATTCAGTCATTTGTTTTGTTTTTCTTTCTTTCTTTTTTTTTAAAATTATTTTATTATTGTTCAATTACAGTTGTCTGCATTTACCCTCCCCCCACCCCGCCCCAGGCAAACCCACCTCCCTCTCTTGCTTCCCCCCTCCCCCTTGGTTTTGTCCATGTGTCCTTTATAGCAGTTCCCGAATACCCTTGTCCCCCTTCTCCCCTTCCCTCTCCCCTCTGGTTACTGCCAGAATGTTCTAAGCTTCAATGTCTCTGGTTCTATTTTGTTTCTCTGGTTGTATTTTGCTTGCTTACCTCACAAGCGTCTTGGCTGTGGCTGATCTGAATTCCCGGGTAGCTGATCTGGCCTCAGTGCCTTCGCTCCTGAGTCCTCATATAAAACTTTTTAACATTTCATATGGTAGAGGCTGCATGATGATGTACTCCTTGAACTTGACCTTATCTTAGAAGCACTTTATCTGCCCTTCCATTCTAAATGAAAGTTTTGCTGGATAGATTATTCTTGGTTGTAGGCCCTTGCTTTTCATGATTTGAAATATCTCTCTCCAGCCGCTTCTTGCTTGGAAGGTCTCCTTTGAGAAATCCGCTGACAGTCTTATGGGGATTCCTTTGTAGGTAACTGTCTCCTTTTCTCTTGCTGCTTGCAAGATTTTCTCTTTATTCTTAATCTTGGGTAATGTA